>JAKWJA010000929.1:0-59256 GCA_027704765.1 Solanum habrochaites | reverse complement strand
TATCTGAGAATAGAAAGAGGCACTCGTGCAACACTCACCTCTTTTTTACATACACCCTTACCATTGTTACTTATAAATCACTCAACCAGATAAAATGGATTGACTTAGGGAATCTGTCCAACCACACCCAATGATCAAAATTTCCCAAGTCGAACCTATGGAAGAACAACCACAATCCATAACTATCTTTCCCACTCCCATTTCAAATTGACAATTATCTTAGCAAACATACCACCTTTGATGCTCAAATTTTACTTATTGCCTTTGAGACCTTATCCACAAACACTTGCCTCTATTTTTCTTCATACCAATGCCACCAATAGAGTCACTTCAAGTCTCGTATATCTGAGTCACACCGTAGTTAATTCAATAACTATGGAAAAAAAAAAACCTTGGGATTATTCCAATAAATTTGAATCAAGTCACCCACTTCTAGTGCACACAAATCCTTCTTTTAAAACTGAGTACAAACCTCTCTCATCAATCCTGGTGTCTCTTGGTTTCTTGTCGTAAATGTTTTAACTTTTCTACTCCACTTTCAAATGCTCATACTCCAACTTTTTGGCCTTGTATTTCCTCCCTGAATGGGCTCTCACTTTACTGCTAGCTAAACCCCACCTTTCTCTAGAGATCCCAAACTGAAATGAAACTTAGATTTCAAGTTTTAATTTCCTTCAGCCAAGTTTCTTAGATGTACTCAACACGGCAAGACCATCCCACGCTCACCGCCTTGCGACTTAATTCTCTCCCACCACATTCCCTTTCCAGGATGATACTGTATGTTCACCATAATTCCTTGAGTCAAATCCATCCACCTTGGTTGTCTCAATTTAAAATCCTTTTGAGTTAAACATTTGCAAGCTATGATGATCAATAAAACACTTAACATTTGACAATATTGATGTAATGTTGCACATATCTTACTAAAACACTAGTCTCGACCAATCCTAATCATATGTTTGATAATTTCTTATTATGCACCTTATTTACGTGATGCATCAGCTGACTGAAATTCATATCCCTGCATCAACACCACAGCCAATTCAAAAAAAAAATTGGAAAGCAGTACATAAATAATGAAATCTATCTTTTACCTTCCACCAGTATGCTAAAATGGTGATGTGGTCCAAGAAATCTTGATCTTTTGAAATCTCTTCCTCACATTTTCAGTCCATGTCAAATGGTATCTGCTTTGTGGGCAATTTATAATTTTGTATTGTAATAGAAGCAAAATTTTTTCACAAATCAATGATAGTGGCTAGTGAAGCCCCACAAAACTCTTAACATCAGTTATCTCCGAACCCAATTCCTTAACTGGTTCTTCTTTAACGGGTCTATCATTATCTTTTCTTTTGTAACTACATGACCCAAAAAAAGGCAACTAAGTCAACCTAATTCACACTTAGTGAATTTTTTGCCATACAATTTTTGTTTCCCAGACACCCATATAATACGAATATGGTAGGCAAGGCTCTTCTTATTTTTTCGAATAAACCAAAATGTCCTCAACAACACTATCACAAAACAAATCAGAAAGGGTTTGAGCCCACGCATTCATCAAACTCATAAGTTGTAGCATATTTGTCAACCTAGACATAACTAGAAATTATAGTTCCAAGAGAGTGGTCCTTTACGGCCGTCTTAGGCCCTCCTCAGCCAAAATCATTAATATATGGTAAGTATAATCACTCTAGAGAAAAGGAATGCACTATGCACTTGGTCAAACAGATCATCTATTTGAGGCAATGGGTACTGTTTCGAGAGAAATAGTGACCTTATTCAAAATTGTCGGTACAATCTAACACATAATCCTCACACTACTATCCTTTTCTTCAACAAACAATGCATAGCACACCACGGGGAAGCACTAAGGACGGACAAACCTTTATAAAGAAGTTCTATGGATTTGAAGCCTTACTCTCTCAATTCCTACCAGTAGTCATCGATAGGAGGGATATAAATGGGGCGGGTACTAGGTTTCCAAATCCATGCACAATCTTTTAATATCCTCCAGATCATACTAGGCAAATCCGTAGGAAACACTTCTCTGAGATTTTGGAACACAAGACTCGACTCAATTAGAGGGAGATTCCGACCTCAGCTCCCAAATAATTAGCCACATAAGGCCTAACAACTAGCTCTGTCTTACTTTAACCAGTTTACCCTAGCCCATACAGATGAAGGTATATAATCTTAGCTACTTAGCCTTGTACACCCTTTCCCCACTCTAGATTTTTCCGTACCCGAAATCTCTGAGTCATAAACTGTGTTATAATTCACATAACATAATAGGGGGACACAACAGTCTTTCCTAAGATATCTGATTACTCATATCCAAAATGTTCGAAATCAGCCCAAGTTTAAGGGAGCCAGAACAAAATAGTGGACAAACACGATAGACATGGGTCTATGACAAACTCTAGAACTAGGGTAGAACCATGACGGGAACCATCAATTATATCATAAACCATAGATAAATTATAAGAATTTGCACATACCATAAAAATACAGTAGAACGTGGATCAAATAACACATTAGAATCAAGTCATTGAAAAAGAATAGTACATGCGATCACTGCTTCGGACGGCTCTAACCTCGATCTTACTCGGAAAGGACGATATTGAGCCTTATGATTGTGGACCGTTCTTCCCGTGCCTTACTACACCTGTAACCGTCTGCCTTGTGAACCATATCCCTTAACTCTCGCACTCCTTCCTCACTGTATTTCCTGTCATCGCCCACCTTCTGGACTACCCTCGACCATTACCATTTACTGTGGGTACCATACTCTAGTTTTGCTTCGCAAAATCCCTCATTTCCGGGTGGGGGAAATCTCTTCTCATATTCGGCTGGTTTTTCCGTTCCCACAGTTATAACAGTGCAATCAAAAAGATGCCTGCTGCCCCTCGAAGGTGCGGCTCTCTGGCTATCTTGAATAAAAATTTTTTGAGGCGGAGTTCTCAATTAATTACCTGTGAAGCGGGAATATAGCAGACTGAATTGGCGTTGCAATTTTCAACCTCCCTAAACCTCTAGAGTAGAAATCTGAAAGTAACCTGACTTCTTGGCTTTCATACTTATGTCCTTAGCCTAACAGTCTATCATCACCCCTCCACTTTCTTCAATAACTTTTTGCCCCTTCCATTTAAGTTTTTTTTTCCTGCAGAGGTCATAACAGATACTTGTTGTCAGGTCAACTTCAAATTAGTCCATTAACAAATAGCAGATCCATTCTTCCTCGTTTAGTCACCAACTACTTAGAATATCTAGACAAAGCATAAAACTTGGGACTCATAAGCAGCCATAACATAAACATGATCTCACAGTCATAACTTATCCTTCCTATGGGGTTCCTCTCAAAGTACGGGGCATATACTTCTCCAAGAACAGAGCATGAAACCGGGTCCGGGTAAGTGGAGGTAAAATCGAGATCTGCCTGACCATCGTTCTTTTTCTCCACCATTACTTTAGTTTCACCCTGAGTTTGAAAGTCATAAACTCCCTCCATGTATTGACACTTCCCAACTTCTGAAAGAATCAACTAACAATCTAGGAGGAACTCATAGGCGTCCTAACTATCTGAACTATGGAACACATGCGGTTTCAACTTCAAGAACTTAGTCAACATCTCATCTCCATTAACCATCATAACGGTCCGCAAGGAAGGAGAAAGCTCATTACCCTCCAGTTTCCATCCACACCCACCTTAAGGACTGTGACGCAATAAAAGGATTGACGGACCCTTAATTGCTTGGACTTGAGGAAACCTCTACGCCCAACAATCCTTCAGGAACACATAATTTTCATCGAACATTGGGTCTAGGAATAAATACTTGTAGTCTCATTGTGGACCTCTTCCCTTGTCCCACATTTCTCCTTATTCTCAACCTCTACATTCTCCTCTACTTCTTCATGATGCGTAGGAGGAGCTCATTTCTTGGATCGTTCTCAATTGGTGCTCTTCCTAGTATGCTCCACCCTTCCTTGGAATCTATCTAGCTTTTCCCTCTATACCCATGCCTCAACCGTGACTTCTTGCTGCAAATTTCCTCAGTTGGAGCATTATGGAAGCTACCGGCCTAATGTCCGTTGAACCTATTTTTTCAACCATCACGACAGACAGTGTGAAAGATTAATTACCATAATATCACTAGTTACTAATTGGAATCACGTGTTAGCACGAAAGGAACAAAAGAAAACCACGAGACTTTTTCTAAAGTCCTTAAAAAGCCTCTCAAAAAAAAGTAGAAAATTCGTTGTACCGTTCTGGAAGACTCTACTAGAAGACTTCATCCACGACTAAGATCATGGTGATTTGCACCCACATTATTCCTTTTGGTGGGAGAACCATATCTAATTAGCTAACAAAGAACTACCAACTTAATCAAAATAGACAATTTGATACGAAATCCAGTTTAAATGCTGAAGACAAATAGGAGTTCCCATAAGCTCCAAGAATGTCTACAAACACCATATTGGAAATCTAAAGTATTCGTCTACGTCTGAAGTGTGGCTAAACAAAAGAGAACTCCATGTAGCCTGAAAAACTACTCAACCCTTGAATTTCGAGTGATCACTATTCACTGGTCTTCTAAGACAAAGATTGTCAATAACCACCTTAAGATTGCCAATATAACTCAACAAAGAAAGAAGCCAACGGCAGAATCACAACAACTATCCACATAGTACAACACATATAAGTCATTACACAATAATATACATATGCATACACTGAATATACAATATCATATATCAAAACAAAGTACAATTTTCCACAATCTCAAAGATATATATTTATGCTAAGTTATTGGTTTCTCACATGAACCCACACCCAAACGAGTAGTGTACCGATATACGTGGTACCCAATCCAAGTTAGTGTGTCCGCACACGACATCCGATCCCATATAGGCGCCGGAATTTTTGCCACCCGATCCACAATTGTGTCAAACCTGAGTGTACACCCTGGACGTGGACGACACTCAAGACCATTGCTGTTCCTGAGCGAACCCGCATCTTGACTGACTACAAGAAGAAAGACTAACTTAAACATGCAAAAGCTTACACGGGACAAGGTGGCCGTAAAATACCCTTAAGTATTAGAAAATGTTACAAGAATTAACCTTCATTTTCACCACCTCTTGGCTCCAAAATGCCCTTTTTCATCCACCTATTGGCTCCAAACTACCCTTGTCATCCACCTTTGTTCAAAATTGGACCACTTTTTTAATTGTTTTAAATTGAACTCTTAAATATTTTGTAAAATACTTGGGCATTCAATTATTGATTATATTATTATTTATTAAATTATACTTTATAAACCAAACACTTACACACCATTACTACTAAAACCACCACCTCAATTATAATCCCAAGTATAATATCAATGCGAGTGCCGCTCGGAAACACTACTAAGACAAAGAGAAATTATAGATTTCTAGAAATGTACATTCAAAATTATTCGAGTCTAAATCGGAGCCCCATTAAATTTAGGTTGAGAACCGTCTTATTTAGGAAGACACTTTCTTTCAAAATTAGAATTAGGCAATTTGGTATGGGGATTAAAGGTAAAGAAGTAATGCATCTGAATGATTCATGCACTTGTTAAAAGATAATTTTATAATATTTATGAGCTTTGTGTTCAAAATTTAATATATTATTTTGGAAAAAAATTTGACCTATTACTAAGGGGCGGATCACATAATTGAAGAATAAACATAATCAGACTTTTAAGTTTATTGGTGATTTTTTATTTAGCCCACTGAATATATGATCATTTACTTCTATAATTTTTAATAACCTCAATTGACAGTAGCGTGGGGCATTAATCCTGGTGGGACGGGTTCATTCAAGTTAGAAAGAGATTTAATTGGATTAACTTTAATGGGGTGGGTAGTGGATTGATTATAAAATTTATACTAATAAGTTAAATTCTAACACATAGTTGAGCAAACCACGTATTTTTTAATACAAAAATATTTAAAATAGTTTTTTAAATATAAACCCGTAAATAAGTGGTCAAATTTTGAACCAAAAGGTGATGACAATGGGGGGGTTTTATTTTGGACCAATAGGTGAGTTGGGAAGGTATTTTGGAGCCAAGATGATGGATGGTAAATTTTGTACCAATTTCCAATACTTTGAGGTATATATAGCCCTTTTCCCGAAAGTCTTAAACTAAATAAAATAATGAGTTAAATCTTTAACAAACTTGTTTAACTCCATGACAACTTTGACGGTGAAAAGAATATATTAATACGCCATAAAGGAAGACTAGGCAACTTAATTCTTAAACACATTTAATAAACACATAAATGATACAGACTCTTTACCAACTAAACTGAGTATCTATAAAGCCTCTAAGTGAAAAACGATAGAAGTTGGGACAACACCCACTACATCTTAGCTAACCTGAAAAGTAACATGAAATCCGTCGAATAAGGAGGCTCACCATTAGCTAACTAAAAGTATACTCAAGATAGGGAAATCTAAAGCAAAAACATACTTACCCTCTTTAAAAACTTACCTCACTCAAAGAATAATCAAATACCAACAATCTCACTCTGAGGTGAGTAGGTGATCCTCACTCTGGATACTCACTCATGATAAAGAAAGAATTATGCATGGCCAATAATAGAAGCTTATAAAACATTAAAAACACTTTATTCGTTAAAGAAAATGAATAACAAACACAACCTTTACTTATATAATAATTGAATATAATTTATGTGGGAGATTCTCTAACTGACATCAACCCGACCACTATGAGCCCTAACTGTTTATACTTTGGTCATCGCATAGACCTCCTTAACTTCGTTGGATCCCTATCTACACTTACGTGATCCTCTAAAAGGTCTAATAACCATTAATACTCATTGGATTGCTACAGTGTTGGTACATGAGACTTGAGTTGAATATGTGGAACGCTCATCCCCAGTATCGGTTCTCAAAACCTACTGCCGCAATAATATACTTTACTCATGCTTTTAAACTAAGCTCCTTCTTTTGGTTTGAGAAAATTTGATATTGCACTTTAGCTTTAAAAGCTCTCGTTGGTATCAATGTTTGTCCCTTTCTTGTTTCAAAACTCTTTTGAAAATCTTGCTTTCCTCTTAGTTAAATGTGAAATTTTTTGTTAAGTTTTAAGGAATACTTGTCCCTTAATAACTTTTTGAGAAATAAACTCACTCCTTACGTAATATTAGTTCCCTTATATTACTTGCTTCAACTCTTTATTCTTTACTTGACTTGAAACTTGAGCCTTAAAATGAGTTAAAACATTGAAACACGAGAGACCCTTAAAAACTTTAAGAAACATTACTTTGAATTGGCTTCTTAATTTCTGACTCTAACTCCTTGACTTTATCTTAATTATTCCTTGAATTAGATTAAATGAATTCAAGGTTCATGATAACATATTTATGGTAGTAGTTTCATGGATTTCAACTTGGAGGTTCTGCGAATGAAGAGTACGCAACTACTCATCTCAAGGACTCATGGGTAACATGTAATAGTCTCAGATTAGGAACATACTCTCAATGGTTTAGAACTTAGTACTTAAGAACTTAGGACTTGAATATAGCCTACTCATCTCAAAGGTACTCAACTAATTGGAGTGCATGTGAATGTTCTGGACATGAACCACTTGACTCAATTTCAAAATATCATAAACAACTCATGTATATGACTCTTATCATTCTCATATTTACTTCGTACAAAACATAGTTCAAATCAATGATTTTCTCAAGATTCACTATTGAACTCAAAAGTTTTCTTGACTCTCGCTACTCTTTAACTCTCGCTCTCTCTCTCTCTCTTGAATATGAATTATGAATTCAGAGTCGTAGTTATGACATGGAGATTCATGATTACAAGGTAGACTTTGAATACATTCTTTCCATTCTCATATACTCACTTGCTGAGTCTTGAAACAAGTTACTAGAATTGTAAAGAAAGGACTCAAAGGGCTTTCTAGAATGTTGAAAGAATTCTCAACTTAACCCGCATTCACCTTTAATTTGAGTTAATGAATCCAAGGTTATGACCATGTTCGGAATGATTTTTGATTTTAAAAAGTATCTTAAGTAGTTAGGAAATGAAAGGAGTGAAGGTGCACTTTAAACGAACTCAAAAGGAGCAACCGAGGGCAAACTGGATGGCAAGCGACCCGGGGATAATGGGTGGCACGGGAGCTAACCCCCTGAAGTATAAATAACGGTTTGGGGCGCTTTTGGCCAAGCGCGTCACGCCCGCCACACCTAGAAAATCTGCAAAACATTCTGGTCGTTTTCTCCACCCTAACTCGCTAAAATTGAAAGTTTCTTTCCCCAATCACTTGGATCGATTACTTACCTTATTACCTCAAATATAACTGAAAAAACACTCAATTACTCAATTTCATCTGAGAAGTTTTAAAAACCCAACCAACAAGATTTGAAATCACCCTGAAGAACACCTATCAGGATTTTTCGTGAAAAATAACAGATATGGCATGTGGGTGAATTAAACCACATATGGAAGCTTACATACCTCTTAATGGTTTAAACCCATGGTCGTAAAATCTGGCAAACTAAACTCAGAACGTCGACGAACGGCCTTCATCCTTTACTTTTTTCCTCCTCTTTTCTCATTTTGTTTTCTCTTCTTGTCTTTTATTGAACTCTAAACTAAACCTAGGTGTATATTAGGATATAAAACTGAACCTAAAAGGATTAGACTTCAAATTTCTTCCTAAAACAATTAAATCTGATTGGTCCGAAAAATACCAAACTCGAAACTTAAGCCACTCGCGACATTGGGAAAGATAATCGAAAGATCATGCCTATGGTATCTTGTAGCAACCTAACTCATCATTTACTATGAGTTATGGTCGTTTGAAGTTTACTCCAAAACCTATTTAGCTTAACTTACACTTGTCAAAATTTCAATTTTGCTATTCCCCAATTTAATTCTTTTTTTGGAACTCAGTGCGAAATCTAGTTAACTGATGTTAATACTTAAGAAAGTTTAAATTCCTTTTTTAATATCTCACTCACTAAGATTCAATGGTTCGAGTCTTTAGTTCAATTTTTTTGTTGGTGTTCAGTATCTCCAATCTTCCCCTTTGGGTCGAAGACGACTGACTGGGTATAGAATGGTTTGCTCTTACTAAGGTCTTCGTCTAATGGTCTTCTCTTTCTATATTTAAGATTAACTCAAATATTTAAGTTCCAATTCTAGACCTCATATATGGAATCTCCTCCCAAGACTATACTCTTTACAACCCCCATTGCTCATCTCAAGAACCCCTAATGTTAACAACACCACATTCCATATTATTACTCTAACAACTTCATGGACTCCTACTATTTCCACCTTTCGAATCAACTAAGGGCGCTCATTTAATTATGTCTAACAGTTAAACCTAATCCCTCTTAATTCTCCTTATTATACCTTAGTCGAATTATCACACCATCATACCAATAAGTTTATCAACCCTCCTCATTCTAACATCAGTTCATAACTAAAGGGCTCGGCAGGATATCTCCCCTAACTGCTTGGAACTCCTTACTCTCTCATTCCTCAACAAGTACTCTTTCTCATCTTATCATCTCCCCCTTAGGTATAAGCTAACACTTGAAGCGATAGACCTATTTCTATATCTCTAACTGGTGTACGTTCTCTTAATGCTCGTTTACACTTGTGACTTACCACACTTCCACTACTCACTACCCTTATCTCAAGGTTAGGGGTGGTCTCTATTACTCAGTTCATTCAACCACCAGCTTAACATATCTCAACCCATTATATGTCAAGTCCCAGATCAACTCCTAAGACTGACAACATCACCCGCTTTTGTCATTCTTTGATCATGACACTCATCTCAAATACAGTTTAATGTTGAATTACTACCCGAATATCAATATGATTGCTCGGCCTACTATGCAAACTACAACTACTAGCGCACTTTAGAAACACTTGTGCGCTAGAACCCTCATGACAATTAGCAAATCTTACCATTCAGTTTGCGTACTCGAATTTACCATCACATTCTACTCCAGAAACATAAGTAATTACGTACCCTTACTAACGCATTATCTCCTCAAACACTCTAGCATCAGCCGCGGAATACCATGTGGTTCTCCTTTCATTCAAAAGTCAGAAGCCGAGATGATCGTAAACGTATGAATACGCCGATCATTTAGATAGCACCACTTACCACTTGGCATTACTAACACATGAAACATCATTATAACCCATTCTCAGTAATGGTATACCTAATGCAATATTTCCTTGCAACACTTACTCTACTCCCTACACTAACCTTTATAAGTCTTCAAATCTTATTCTACCACAAGTGAAACTCTTCTTAAAAATTATTAGGTTCATGATCTAGAACAGAACTTTGTCAAACACCCATCCTCCCCTCCCTTACTTAGATCACAACCCTGCTAGTTTTCCTCTAACTCTGGCTCTTCCACTAGTACTACTATGATCTCTACCTCAGTTACCCCCTTTAGAGTGAAAAGCATATGCAGTCTAAAACATACTTCTTTAAAAAAGGACCCTCAGTTGAAACAAGACTAAGGAAAAAAGTACAACTCAATCTTTCTTCATATGTTACAATTCATAAAGAAGGCATTACTCTAAAATCAACAGCTTAACTTACTCTGGACTTCTCTAGCCCCTCTGACGTCTCATGACTTCCCGCAAGATTTTTCTAAGAACTACTCTTGATAAGGACTAAATCTTTTTTTCACCACCTACAGTAATGATGGGTAGTCGAATGGATTGAGAACACGATTGGAATAGATCCTCAATGACTTAGCTTCCTATTGCACCGATCAGAGATGAAAGAAGAAACTATTTCTGAAAATGTCCTATAGTCCCCCCTCATTTATGAACGGGGGGCCCTCAACAACCCTAACAAGATCCTTTGACTACGGCTTGCATGACACCCTAGACACTTGAACTCTATGCTCAATACAAAGTTTTCTAGACCCGAGTCTACAACCGTGGACATGGATGTGGCCGACACTCGAAGACCATGTTTGGTCCCCCAAGAGAACCCGTAATCCTGGAGTGACTACAAAGAAAGACTAACTTAAGCAAGCAAAAGCTAACCTGAATAAAATAATTAAGCTAAACTTTACAAAACATTTAAAACTTAAATGAACAACTTTGAATGAAAATAATATATTAAACACCCATAATATGCAACTTCAATCTTTAAAACTTTGATAAAATAAATAATGATACAACTTCTTAACTAAGTTGACTATCTATGAGCCCTCTAACTAATAAACAATGGAGTTGGGACAGAGACCCACGACATCCTAGCTAACTGAAGAAGTAAATGAAATCTCCGGAAATAAGGAGGTTCACCATAGCCTTAACTCGAGTCTTGGATGTATCAACGAAGCTGCCTGTTGTGGATGATCGTGAATACCTGTGTCTGCAAATCATGATAATGATGCAGAGCCAATTTGACTCAGCACATGAATGTATGAGCATGTAAGGGGAAATCTAGACGCATAAAACATATTCTTGGAACTTGATAAAATGGAAACATACTCACATACTCTTTACAAACTTACTCAACTCAAAGAATACTCAAGATCACCTGACAATAATCACTCTAAGAATGATCTTCGACTCTGGATACTAACTGTGGATACTCCAACTCATATAAAGAAATAATCTGTCCTGAAATATATAGAAAGTTCTATAAAACCTTAAAACAACTTAGCCGTTAAAGAAAATGGAATAACAAACTCAACATTGAATTATACAATACGTCTATCTTTAATGTGGGAGATTCCTCTAACCGATTACGACCACTATGCAAGCCGAGTGGTGATACAACATCTTTCTCACAGCTGCCAGAATTGTCCTATACTTTGTCGTCGCATAGAACTCCTTAACTTAGTGGAATCCACTAGCTTAACTTAGGTGATCATCTAAAAAGTATAACAACTGCTTAAACCTATGATCGCTACATGGTTTACATGTAATAAATTTAGTTATATGAACTCTCATCATCATATCGATGCTCAATACTACTCCACAAATACTTGAGCGCATGCTTTAAAAATAACTTTCATTCCTTTGGGTTGAGATACTTGCCAACAAAAAAAAAATTTAGCGTTACAAAAGCTCTCTTGTAATCAATTGTTCCCTTTTTTTTGTACAAAACTCTTTGGGAAATCTTACTTTCCCTCTTCACTTAAATGTGAAACATTTATTAACTTGTAAGGAATACTTAATCCCATATAACTTTTGAGAAATAACTCAAACTCGTAGGAATACTATAGTTCCCTTATATTACTTGCTTCACTCTTTATTCTTTACTTGACTTGAAACTTGATCCTTATATGAAGTTTAAAAACCGTTTAAATAAGACTCTTGAAAACTTTAAAAAATATTACTTTGACTTGTTTTTCGTAACTTCTATATTTCCACTCTTACCTCTCTTTGACCCTTTGATCTTACTTTCCTTGAATACATTAAGGATTCAAGGTTCACGATATCCTATTTTGGATGATTTCAGGATGTCAACTTGGAGGGTTTAATGCGGAATTAAGAGTATGCCCTACTCACTCAAGAACTTTATGGGTACAGTAATAATCCCATGATTAGGAACAGTCTCGCCCATGGTTTAGAACTTATTACTCAAGATTAGGAACTTGAGATGCCTACTCCATCTCAAGGTACTCAACTAATTGGAGTGCATGCGGAGTTGATGGTCCATGAACTCTGATTCAAGGTCAATAATCAATAAGGAACTCATGTATCCGACTCCTATCTTTTTTCATATTTACTTCCTCCAAACTGGTTTCAATAAATTGGTAAATCAGTTGTTTACTCAAAGGATTTCACTATTGAACTCAAAAGTTTTTCGTTTCTTGAACTCTACGGTTAACTCTGTCTCTTCTTTGAATGTGAATTAAAATTCAAGAGTCCTTCATTCATGACATGAAGGATCGCATGATTACAAGGTAGAATTATTAATACATTCTCTTCATTCTCATTACTCACTTGCTCGAAGGCATGAAAACCATGTCCACTAGAAGTTGTAGAAGACCTCCAAAAACGGACTCAAATGGCTTTCTTAGAATGTTGGAAAGAATTGGTCAAACTTAACCCTCATTCACCTTGAATTTTGAGTGATGAATTCAAGTTATGATCATGTTAAGAATATTTTAAGGTGTTTTAAATGTTATCTTAGAGACAGTTAGAATCGAAAGGAGGGAATGTGCACTGTAAACGAACTCAAACAGAGCAATCGGGGGCAAAATGGATAGGGTAGGCGACCCTGGGCTAGAGTGGCGCGAAGATCAACCCTTGAAGTACATAGAAGATTTAGGGCGCGCCCTAGCAAGCGCTTAGCGCCAACGCCCCACCCCAGAAATCTGTCGACTCTTGCTTTTTCTCACCCTAACTCGTCCTACATCGAATGGTGTCTTCCCAATCACTTGGGCTTTATTACATAACTTAATTAAACCTAATCTCTAACAACAACACTTAAATTAGTCAATTCATTTGAAAAGAATTCATTAAAAATACAAAACAACAAATATCAATGAACCTTCAGGAACACCTATCAGAACTCTAATTTAAACTTTAAGAATGGAATTTCGCTAAAAATAACATAATTGCGTGTGAGTGAACCAACCCAACACTATGAAGCCCACATACCTCTTAGCATTAAACTTATGGCGAAAATCTGTACCTAAACTCAAGAAACGCCGTCGCGAACGCCCTTGATCTTTTTCTTCTTTTCTATTCTTTTCTTTTCTTTTCTTGGTCTCTTTTTGAACTCTCACTAAACCCCTAGGGTATATTAGGATTATGAAGCTGAACCTAAAAGTATTAGACCCTTAAATAGTACTAAAAATGAATTAAATCTTATTGTGTAAGGAAAAGACCAAATACCCCCACTATTTTCACAGCTAACTTTCCTTTAATGTGAACAACCTAATTTCAAAAGGTCCATATCTCACTGTATGTCGAACTCGAAACTTAGCAAACTCGGCGCCGTTGGAAATATAAACTGAAAGATATTCCTTGTATCATGTAGCACCCTAAACTCCATCTTGTAACTAGGAGTTATGATTCATTTGAATTGACCCAAAACTCATACTCTTTAGTTAACTTTGAAAATTTCAGATTTTGCTATTCCGAATTTAATTCTTTTTGGAACTCAAGGTCCTAAATCTAGTGAACTGACCTTAATATTTAAGGAATTAAAATTTATTAGTAAACTTTCACTAACTATGATGTAATGTTCGATTCTTATTTTGAAAAATTTCTGGGTATTACAGTTAGTGTGTCGGAACGGACACTCGATCCATTAACAAGCCACAATCACAATCACAATGTAATATTCTCATGATCAATACATCAAGTCCGTTATTCAGACATAAAATTATTGAAATCATCTTTATTTACACTATGTGATCAATAATGTACCATCTAAATATCACATCAACATGAAATCCAAACCAGCACCACCTCGAACAAAACTTGAATCCCATAAGAAACTTTGATTTTTCACTTTCTTAAATTCTTTTCGCTTGTTCTTGGTCTACAAGTAATCATTATAACAAGGGAAAAAATAAACGACCTAATTACCGTGATGAAAATCCAACACTATGAACCCTAAACAAACCCATGATCCCATTTTCCAATAGGGTTTAAATCCCCTCCATCCACATACTTCCAAAACCCCTTCCTAACAACAACTAACCTATCCGCAAATTTACATTCTACTGATAGAAAAATTAATTCGGAGAGTGAAAACCTACTTTAGCCGCGAATGGTGGAAAACTGTGAAGAAAATACCTATGGTCTTTCGTTAGCTCTCAAGGAGGTCCGAAAAGTCCTAATACAATAATGTTTGGATTTCATTATTCACCTTAATTCGCTACTTTCCACACCCGCTACGGCTGCCCCCACTTGGCAGGAAATCCTGCCCTTAGTGGGCTTGGCATGAAAACAATGACAAATTTTAAGAGTGCACAACCCTATTTCCAGCACACCTTCATCTCATGAACACTTAGAAAATACCTGTTCCCACAACGATCAGTTTTGGTGGGATTTTCGACTCACCCGAATTCAATCGTAAAAGTCGTACGGTTCCTTACGCCTTTCTTGTACTCATGTGGATCAAATCTAATTATATCTCCCCATTTGTTACTAGATTTACCTAGACTTTCCATTGACTTCGATGTCATCCGAATGGCGGAACTAGTTTAGAAATTTTAAGTTACTAATGGCAAAAGATTTTTCGACCCAAATACTTTCCCCTTGCTTTTCAAGAACGACGAAACCGATGTTACACTTCTCCGCAAACTGGGTGATCCTCCAAGAGCTGAACAAACTAGCTGATGTTTTTAACTACTAGCGCCTAACCACTACTTTGGTTGGATAATACTATTGTTAAGCTATTTTTGTAATCGTACCCCAGACATGTTGGATATTTTGCCGGCGTAACCAGTCAAGAGAATATCTTGTCGAATATGCCGTCAATTCAAATATGGGTGTTAATATTACTTTTTTGGTCGACAGGATTTACATAGTAATAGTGCATCAGCAAGTACTTACTCCACTGTTGGCTATGAACCAACCCCAGTTACAACCTGTAAGTTTGTGTTATGAAATAAATAAAAATAAATAGTGAAAAAGACAATTTTATCTAAAATGAAGTCTTTTAGTGAAGGGTAAAGTTTTAAACAACAATATAATGAATAAATAAAATATGATGTGATGTATTGACATCAAACACATGTATGAAACTAGTTATAAAAATTATATTACAAAATCACTAATTCATTAGACTTTCCCTCATTAAAATCATCTTTTTATTAATAAGTATTATTCTTTTACATGCATGTATGTTCGCATTCATCTTTTAAAACTATGTTTTTTACTAATAGTCTAGATATATACTCATGTTATGAAAATGCTCCGAGCGAGCAATGAACATCAAATGCCCGGGCCACGTTTATGGTATAAGTTCAATGCGTGACAATATCGATATGCTTCGTTTTGGGGATTCAAAAGAGTGAACAAGTACACTTGAAAAACAAAGAGAAAATATGTAGCAAGAGAGCATTGTGTAATCTCGAACCAAATTTAACTTTACTTATTTATTTAGTGTCAATCTAGAGTTTTTTTTATGTATCAATATGTAAATAATAAATAAAATCTTTTCTTTTATTTGTTATATTCATTTTTTCATTATTGTGGGCATGTAATCTGTATTTTACATTCAGTATTATTGCTAACCTAATAATGATTATTGGTTGTCATTCTCCTATATTACTTCTAAAGTAACAAAAATCTCTACTTTATTTTTGAATTCCATTATTTCAATAGAATTTGAATATTTTTCTAAGTGAATTTTTACGTTCTTTTAAGTATCAAGACAAAACCTATTTATCTTAAAAAGGAACATACCTAACAATTAAAGAGGAACATATTTAAATAACTTTTATTTGAAAAATTTTCACGTTAGTTTTTAAAAGTTTAGTACTTAATAATAATATAATAGTCATTCAATAATTTTTCGATATACGGTTTTATTATTGAATTAACGTTGATACATACCTACAAAAAAAACAGATTTATTTAATATGAAATTAGTTTTAAAAATTATATACTTGATCACTGATCAATTCACTTTCTCCTTAACAAAAATCAATCATATTGCAGATTTTACAAAGTTAAAAATTAACTCAAGCACATTTTATATTTATTTAAAATTTATTTAAATGTAATGTATTTGATTTTGTTTCGGAAGAGTAGTAATATAGAAATTAATATAAATTAATAACATTTTAATTAAAAATAATTAACTGATTTTTTGCGATTTTTTCCCTTTTTTTATCATTTATTAATAATGCTTTGTATAATCTATAATTATGTATTAGAATAAATAAGGTATCAATATACATGATTATAATTATTTTTTGAAATCTCATCTGTTTGTTTTGGTAAACGATTATCACATTATATTATAAATATAATTAAAATATGTAATAAATATATTATTTTACATTAAATCTTATATTATGTGTGATAATAAATTATTTTTTATAATACATAATTACATTTTTTTTGTATTATACATTAAATAAAAGTAATTTTAAAATAAAAAAAATATATATTGCTATCAGGTAAAGTCAGTAAATTGTAGAAAATCAAAAAGACTATCCCCTAAGCGCAGGGAGTTGGGAGTCACCACCTACGCTTAGTTTTAAAAAGACCCTTCTGTCCCACATATAAATATACCCAAAGGGTAAATCTGGTTTCAGTCCATTCCCACTTTCCCTTTTAATCCGAACCTCCGTCGCGAATTTTCTCACTCGTCGCTGGCCGCTGACGCTCCCCACGTTGCTGCCCGAGATGTTTTTTTGCCATCAGTGCTCTTCGCTCACCTTCTACGGCTAGTTTCTTCTTCTTTTACCAGAAAGGTTAGCGAGGAACTTCATTCTCTCTTCTCCCTTACCCTTACTCCCCGTCCGACCGGGAAGTCTTTATCTTTTGCATTTTTTTTCGTTTCAAAATTTCTACTTTGCATGTGTACGTTTGATTCTAAAGTCCTTGACCTTTTTTCTTTTTTATTTTTTGTCTGTGATTATTTTTTTTTTTTTCGCTTTCTTTTTGGAGCTTTAATCTTGATATGGAACGCCTTCATTAATACGAAACATTTGTATGGGAAGTCCCAAGGAAGAAAGTAAACGATCTTTCTTTCTGCTCCATATCAAGAAAAAAAAGACAATCTTTTGTGAAAACTTTGATCTGCCTTGTGTACAGGGTAGGGTCTAAAGTCTGACTGCTGAGTAAAAACTCTGATTGTCACAAATTTCTGGCCCATCATTTTTTTTTGGTAAAAAACCTATGATAGTGTCTGGCAGCTTAACACACTTCAATTAATCCAGTTGTTGTCTCTACTACCACATGTACTCTATGACTCTTTAAGCTTCCAATGAGAGGAAACAGGAGAGAGTTGAACCGAGGTGGAATCCGGCAGGACGGTGAACCGTGATGTGCCAAGGTGTCTCGCCAGCGCCCGTCCCCGGAGAGGGGAGTGGGCAACTTTCCGGTTGGTGGGAAAAGGCGCGGGAAACACAGGGGAGGACACGGATCAACAAGCTAAGAAGAGGTTTTCCCTGCCCAAAGAGACGCATGCCTAGGAATTATGATTTCTTTTTGTGCATGTATGATCCTGGAGTAACCGTAGCAATAAGAAGCTAACCACCCATTCCAAGCTGTCAGGGAGTTTTCCTATCTGAAATAAATTAGAGGAATAGGGTCCCTTCTGTAAACCCGTGATATCAGATGAGAGGAATTCATCTATTCAAGAAAAGGAGCGATGGATGAGGATGCCAATCCCCTCATTATGAAGAGGTGTGTTCTTTTACCTAAGGCATAAAGTAGGACAAAGGTTAATTTCTTAAATATTGGACAATGACCCGCTCCATCTATCCTTCGCTATTCAAAGATCATTTTTTTTTTGTCTACAACAGGTACATAACCTGTTATATGCGCCTAATTAAATCGTGGACAATTATCTTGATGGAACCATCCTTTAACGAGTAAAACTTTGCGTATATTAATTGGTCGTATTACAATCTTTGTTGTTGATATCAGAACAGAAAGAGTCCTCTCTTTACTTTTCTTATTTGAGCAAGTAATATTTTGTGTATATTCCATTGAATGAGTGAATGGGTTTTTTTGCACTGAAAGTCTATTATGATGGAACTTGTCAAAAGAGTAGAACACTGAATGCTTCATCCCTAGGAACCTAGGATATCTCTCATGGGGAATCAGTGTCCTCTGTTTGTGCCAGAACAAGGAAGCCTGATTCAAGTTAATTTGAATCTTTTGAAGAATCACAACTCGTGCCTCATCAAAAACTCTAGCATTTCTTTCGTTTCAAACAGTCCACCAAATATAAGGCTGGGATAATCCTCCATCTATCTCTATATGCAGCTTCCAGCCCTACTCTTCTTTTTCTCCCCCATTGTGAAGATTGTGTTGATTTATGATAGTCATATCCAGCAAAAACCCTGGAGACTAATGAAAAATCTCCATAGCTAGGATGCTATTCCTGCTGAGAGAATAATGTTGCTGTCTCAAACCCTCTTCCCCAATAGATAACATCCATAACACATGGAACTTCCTTTTCGTGTTAAAAACTGGCTTTCTCTTAAACTAGAAGCCAAGTGAAACATGACACCTTGAAAAGGGAACGTCGGCTTTCCAAATCTTCTTTCCAAGGCCAAAGATAGGTTGTTTCCACCTGATTTAGCAACTTTCTATTCAATGTTTTACCTTAATGTGCCTTTTTATTTCTCACCACCATAAGCTATCACACGTTCCTCCTATTTTCCTGTAAAACTTCCACCTAACAAAAATGTCAGTCACAACCTTGATTTCCCATTCATTGGAAATTCCATCCATACTTGTGTCCTGACCTATCTAGCTCACTTATTTATTCTACCAAAATCATGCATCTCTAGAACGGATACTTTTTAGATCTAGAACTTGCCCAAACTTTATCCCTCCCCTCCCCGAAAATGGAATTCTTATTGCCATTTCCCTCCCTTATGGTTGTAATTGATCTGCCAGAGGGGCCCACAAGATTTTTGATGGACTTCCAATAGGCTACCCCATGGGGTGTAAAGACCTCCTTTGTCATCCACTGTTCTCCTCTCCATATTCTTCTTGATTCTTTTCCCCAGTATGGTTGATGCTCTTGAGAAATACTCCCTAACCACTTAGTTTAAAGGGCTTTTGCTTTGCTTTTTCAGATACAACCTGTTTCTTCCCCAGTGACCTTGTTCCACTTGACTAAATTTGGACAGGTGGTGAAATCATTTTCCCTTTTTGGTTCCCTTCCATAAAGAAATCCCTCCTAATGTTTATCCTTCTTTTGTATCACTCCATCAAGAATGGGAAGATAGACATCATTTAAGTAAGAAAGGCATTAAAAACAAAATAAATTAGATTGGGATTGCCTCTTTCGGAACATATATTGAGATTTCCATCTGGCAGCTTCTTCTCGAACACTTCACAATCACAGATTCCAGGTGTCATGAGCCTTTGATTTGGCACCTAAGGGCTGCCCAGGAGATAAATGGTAGGCAAGATCCCCCGCCCCCACCCCAAAATAACTAATTCAATCCCATACAATTCCTACCATATTGAGACCTACCACTGACTTTTTCTCCAATTGATCATTCAAATCTAAGTACTGCTTTTGCACCAAATTGAACCTAAAACCAATAGTTGACTTACATGTTCCAGAAGATATTGAGGTTTTGAGTTTCCTCTCCCTCTCTTTAGCAGGAATGAACCTAATACATAACTATGAAAACAAATGATTATATTTTCTTTTTTGTCGAAGGGCAATGACACATATTTCTAAGTCAAGTTTGGAAAAATGTTTCCTCACAACAGGTTTTAATAAAATCGTTTAGGATAACCGTTCCCCTGCTCTTTTCTGTTTTTTTGTGACACGTATAAATTTTGTAATTCTGAAGCATAGTTGTTTGATGAGTGCTCTTAATAATTTTTCTTTAGATGTCAAAGCATCTTCCACAATTGGTCATTTTAGGGTCTCCTTTCTTGTTGCCTGTCAAGAGTTCTAACTTCTGTCTTTGTTTTAAAAGTGCGGTGGCTGTTATTTGGCATGACTTCTCTAAACTGAAATGGCTGATGTCCCATGAGATTTCTTTTTTATCATCAGACTAAGTTTCATCCAATTGCTATTTGTTTTTTTGGGCATTAGACTTTTTCCTCCCCCTCTTTGGCACTTGATGCAGATTTTTTTTTTACCAGAAAAAGTGAATGTAATAATTTATTTTTGGACGACAAGGGTAACCGCAGTCGTTACCCCTTTTTTGGGTGCGCACAGGGTCAAACCTGCTCCTATGCAATCTAAGTTGCCTCGGGCTTTGGGTAGCCGAGACGGATGCGAATCCGAGAGGTGGATTTTGCAATCCAAATTTCAAGAATTGCGTGGGTGCGATCCGAGTATGGATACGGGTGCGGGGATACGACTAAAAAATTCCCAATTTATAAAAATATAGTTTATAAGATATGCTATTCTTAATCTTATAGCTTATATACGTCTAGTAAGGATGGCGTGATTTAAAATTTAACATTACGTGGTAAAATTTGATTTTAAAACAAAATAATAATAATATATTTAAAATTTAACAAAAATCATAGATAATAGATTTTTTAATATAATTTTTACAATGAAATTTCATAGTGTAAAATGTGTCAATACCTTATCTTTTATCCGACATATAAGGTAAAAGTTGTTTCCAAGAGAATCCTCTATTTAAAAGGCAAATTTAATATAACTTATATATAATTTAATGTTAATGAATTTTGGTTACTTTCATGTCATTCTCCATTTTATTAACATTGGAGTATACTAAGAGTACTAAACACTTTATATATATATCTAAGTACTAAATAAACTACACTTCTTTTTTTTTTAAATCCTGTCTCTGGCTCCTGCAGGCCTTGTACTTAGTGTAAGACAAGTCAGGTACCTTTTTCAAGAAAAGTAAAGATCATGTACTTTTTTCCAAGACGATTTAAAAAAAGAGGCCAATGTATATTTCTTTTTACTGTTTCACAAACTTTTAAGAATATACATTTCTTTTTAACTTGTGTTTTTTCAACTTTCAGAAAAAAACACTCTCTTTTTCTCTTTTCATTTCTTTCCATTTCATCTTTGTAGTCTCAATCTTTCCGGTGTTTCGCTAGAAACTGATTTTCTCTTTTTCTATTCTTCTCTTCTCTCTTCTTTCTGTACTTTGTTCAGAGCTTTGTACTCTTTACGGTGGCGGAATATGATTTTTTTCTTCCCCAAATCTGTTCCTCGTCTGTCGGCGAAGTGTTTGAATTTGATTGACTGAATTCCGACACTCACCCTGCCCGCACCCAGTTCCGTTCGAGATGGGTCGCTTGCAAAAATGCAGAGTCCCGCGCAACTTAGTATGTCAATAAGCTCGGCAAACCACTACGATAAGGACTGTAATATTTACATAAATTCCCATTTTAATATTTTAATCAAGACACAAAAAAAAACCAGGTTCTTCATAGCTCCTAGTGTGAATATTGCTTAGGTCTATAGCAAACCTTGTCCCTTCTCTATTCTATTTGAGGTATGGTGAATTACTAGAAATTGTGTTTTAATAAGAATTTTAATTAATTAACCTACATAATTGCTTAATTTTTAAGAACAGAAAGTTTAAAGTAATTGCCCAAGATAATTAAGACATGAAAGACAAAAATTTAGTTTATCAACTAAATTTGAATCTTTGAAAATTGTGAGAGCATCAAAATACTTTTATATTATTTATTTAGTGAAATAGTGTCACTTTTGTCTTGTAAGATCCAAAGTGGAAATTGTCGTGTAAACCTCTAAACATAGTGTCTTATTTGTACTACGTGAACATGAGTTCACAATGTGAGGGTGGGGTTATTTTCTATTTTCTTCCTGTTAGGTGATGTAGGATTGAAATTGCTTCCATTTTTTTGCCAAACTAAGAAAGATTTGCTTCATTTTTTTCTAATAAGGAAGATTGCTTCACATTTTTTATTTTTATTTTTTTCTAATAGTAAAAAAACGACTTAACTTCAATTATTACACAGGTGTGATACAATAAAGTTAAGTCACGCCTTACAGAAAGTTTGTTCTCTTTTAACAGGTTCCTAAAAAAATTTAGTTTTTTATCTGGAGTCTAACCATAATTGTTTCACCAATAGTCGATGCCTAATCGAAACAAATCTCGTCTTGAATCTTACTGTAATAGTCACTCCTTCTTTTTTTGCCTTCAAAAAAATCTCGATTGTCCTTTCAATCTGGTCCACCAAATATACTAGGGAGCCTCTATCTTTCCTTCTCTCCCTCCTCTTTCTTGCATTACCTTAATCAGTGTTCCAACTCCTAGCACTTTCGATTCTCCCATGTTTGCACCCGTTGATCTTCCTTTCTGGATGACATCTGACATGACTGGTTTGTCCATTTGTATCAAAAAGAAATGGTTGACTGTCTCTATTTGTTCCTTCACATAGATAACATATAGAGAATAGGTTGTGTTTCCTCTTGTTGAGGTTTTCGATGAGTGAGGAACCTGCTTATTTTTGCCAATAATCATGTAAGAAAGCAGTACCGTATAAGGCACTTTGGTGTCTTCCAACTCATTTTTCATTCATGCCATCCTATAGATTGATAATGTGTTCGTGTCAGATCTTTGTAAGCAACAAACCTAACAGTGAAAATACTTTGATATCCCCCTTTCACACTAAGACTAGATCCTTTCTTCGGTGATGTTGAGATCTTTGAGGTACCGTATTATGAAGATTTTGCTATAAAGGGTCCACATCCCATCATTTAAAAAATTCCTTTTTAGATTAAGATTCCAACCTTTTCCCTTCCCATATTCACCTCAGTAAGCATCCTGGCGTAGCAGAAGTTGTAAAGCTCAGGGGGAAGGGAAAGTTTGCTTCCGAGGCCATTGCCCCACAACCTTATATCCTCACAACATTCTCTCCATTTCCCACCTGCAAGAAGCTTGTTCTTGTTGAAACAGTTGCCATAGACACTACACTTACAAGATTGTCACCCACCTCCTTTGTCAGCGATCTATCTATCCTGCATTCCATATTTTTGATTTGATCACTTCTTTCATACGCTTCTTCTGGATGCCAAAACTTCCTCGCCCCCTTCTATTAAGACTTTTGTTAATGTCTGGTTAGCTCCTCGGGGATTACCCCCTCATTTTCTTACTTTGCCAGTAGTACTCCTCTGTTGTTTACCTAGACTATATTTCTTGTTGTCTCACTTCCTTTCCCCATATGAAGTTTTTCGCCTAACAACATCCCGTCTTCATGTAACACTGCTGGGGTATGAAAGAGAGTGACATTGTATCTGAAGGAATAGAGGTTCATTACACACCTTTTTACAAAGTGAGTCTGCCACTTAGGATAGGCCATTGGCTTTAATTTCCAATTTGCCAATCTTTTTTCACTTCTCCTATCACACCACTCCTATGGTTTCGTGACTTATGCTCTTAAGATTACAGGGCATTCCCATGTATGTTGGTTGGGAAGTTCACCCCACCCATTCCCCCCAACCTTTTCCTTCTTTTTCGATCTTCCAATGTTTTTGCACTATATTAACTGTGTAAATTTGAAACTACCCATTTATGTGCAAACTCCGAGAATTAACATTTGTTCCCCTGTGGCACCACAAAACACTAGAAGTTTCATTTGCATTTGCCGATGTTTACTTACTTCTAGGTCTCCCACTGAAACCTCTGACCTGTCCTCTAATTTTTTGCTGGTTTGAAATGAGGTTGCTTAGTCCCCTCCATGGCAAATGGATAAAAGGAAAGGGGATAGTGGAACCTCTTGCCACCCCTATAGGAGGATAAAAAAGCCACATCAAATTATTTTTTATAATGAAACTTTATTGGTGCTGATGCATTGTTTGATCCATTGACCCCTGAACCAAAACCGGTCCGCTGTAAGCATGTTCATTAGGAAGTCCCCCCATTTTATAATACTCCTCCCACAATGCTTATGTGCCTAATCATTAAGCTCCATTGCTTTTAATCGCTCAACGTCCCGATACTTTTTCCCTTTGTTGATACAAGACCACCTGTCTAATACATCAACGTAAAGTTATGTAGATCAGGATTTTTTGTAATTTTTTTTGAAATGGAGCCATTTTCGAGAAATACGGTCAATAAGTTGTGTATTATCGGTAATTTTTCCTTCTTTTGGCTTAGTTTTATCCTTTATTGGTCTTCACTCGGTCCCTGGCTTTCTGGATTTTCATCAGAGTTCGCTTATTTGTTTTTTGGAGTACCTTTATCTGAGCTACTTCTTCTTATCTAATTTACTTGAACATTGTTCACAAGTAGGCCCTGGATAGGAATCATATACATTACTCAGTATTGTCATCTTAAAATATGCTTAATGATAAACAAATCCCAAGGGGAATATTTTTGACCCTTGAAGGGAAATTGCTCTTTTCCAAATGGGGCTTTTTTCAAGCCAAGGAACTAAACCAGGGGTTGGAAACCCGTGCGGTGTTTGTACACATTTCAACAAGAGAAGGGCCCCTTTCAGCCTTCAGAGTGTGGTTCCGAAAAGTCCGGGTAGAGATTGTTTTAAGAAGACTTACTCATTAGAAGGATCAACTGCATGTAGTCCTCGACATCCCAATCATTGAAATTTCTTGTGGGTGTGCATGGACCTCTCGGGTCCTTTGCTGAAATTGCAAGCAATGCCTTTCTGAGAAATGTAACCGTGGTAGAAAGAATAGGGAAGTGTCCGGGGAGAGATCCGAGCCTTGAATCATCCAAAACTTGATTTCACTTCGGTCATGAATCTATGACAATGAGAAAGCATCCATGTCATCGTTCCCTACTTTGCTCAGCTGGCAAAAACAACTAGCCTCCCTTCCTCCTCATAAGATCATACTCACAGAGTTTCTGCCTGAAGGCTTCAATTGCGGATTGTTTCATATATCCTTTCAATGTTCGTGTTAACCATTTTACTATCAAGAGCTTTATCTATTAAATAGGATCCAACTTGTTCCAGACTATGTGACAGTCCCTTCATGCGACACATACCCAATGATAATCCTAGAGGACCTACATACTTTGTTTGATCGTAGTTAAGCTAGATGTACTATATTTCTTTTAATTCACCTTTCGTTTGCCTATTTTTTCCTCCATGTTATGGAGACCAAGTGTGTGTGTTTTTTGCTAATTTATCTTTTTTCGTGGAGAAGCCCCGGAATCATGGATATATATCTTGAGATATCATGGCTTCTAAAGTGTACAAGTGAAGCCGTCCCATGAAACACGCGTACGACGCCAAAAGGTATGAATTACATCCTTATTTGCAATCATCGTTGCACTTGAAGCTATCATTTGAGCTCTGGAGTTTTCTCTGTATGATTTTTTTATGTTTCGATCCATGTTGTTCTTTTATACCGGCTGTTGCAAGGTGCATGTTTTTTTTCTTTTTTGATGACTGTGGTGTCAAGGCTAGCTTTCACACACCTTGACTAATTCCACATGACTTCTTCTTCTTTCATCTGTTGGCAAGTAGGACTGTTTGATCTATGCATTATTCCTTTTTAGTCTGAGCAAGTATACATGATAATAGCATAGCAGTATACCAAGAGTATGAATGAACTTGTCAAAGAAAAGAAAACAGTTTTAATGGATTGGTGTTTAGCCTGAGATTATTCTAAGCATGGGTGATAGACCAACCCTTGGCAGTGTGATTGAGCGATAATAATTTAGAATTGGTCATGTGCTGAAGATGTTCTCAAGCCTTTATTCCTGAGTGATATCTCAATTGAAGTCCCACACAAGGGAATCATGTGTACATCTAATTTAGGCCAGAAGGCTCTTATCTAGAATGGAATGGAGTCTTCATAATTTTGTTTCGGCTGAACCCTTGGATGTATCATCAGTTGACGTGAAAGGGTTAATAGGTAGAACATTTAGCTGTTGCTTGGATACCCTCCTAGATGCTGCCAGTGCTATAATTCTTGGAGAATGACAAAGATACCTGTAAATATGGAATTATATAATATTACCATTCAAGTCCATGCAGTTGTTTAATGTTTTTTTTCGACTTCTCCATTGATTGGTCCAAAGTTGCAAGGTGATCTTTTGGTGATTAGTTCGTTATACTTATTTCACCCTCTTGTATTCTCTTTTTTTGTTCTTTGATATTCTTGACTGGAACATGCTGAGTATCAGAAGGTTACACGATTGAACTATGGCAGCATATTAATGATTACAAAACGGCCATCTAGCCTAGTAGTGTTGTAATCTGCACATGCTTTTGTCACATAGCTAACCAATTGTGGTTAATGCTATGCGATATAAGTTTGTGATACTCGATAAAGAATTAGACAAAAAGCACTTGTTTGAAATAGAAAGAATGGAAGCATGAGAGCCCGGTTCAAAAAAAGATAGGAAGCATGAACGGACCATCTAAGTTTGCTATCTTTTTGTGAGCTCCTAGGAAAAGGTCCTACACCCAAAGAAAGGAAGCTTAAGCACATTCTTTAGGATAAGAGGTTCTTTCTTGATCCAGCTATAAGGATAGGGCAATATGGAAAGATAAAATGTGAGCATAATACAAATCAGCGTCACTAGTTTTAAAATCTATTTGGACCCTTTTTTAATCCTAGCAATTATATCATATAGATCAATTAATTTTCTGCTTCCTAATTAGTAGATCAGATATACAGATAATCACATAAAAGATTCTGCCTAATAGCAGATAGATGAAGGAGATAAGATGGAGTTGTTCAATCATGGGTAGGTTGACGATGAAACCTTATAGTTGATAGATGAAGGATATACCGATGGAATTTGTTCAATCAGAGGTAAAGTAACAATCGTCCCTTTCATAGTCTTATAGGTGTAGACACTCCCTCTAGAAGACTAGAATACGTTCAGTTCCTTGAGAGTCTTTTGATGTAAATATGGTGCAAGTACAACCAATGTACTGATTGCTCATATATAGAAATATACAAAGTTACCTATTTCAAAAAAATAAAATTAAAAATAATCGACAGTAGCTACATGAAATGAATAATCAGGGGGTACCTTGTCCTTTCTTGTGTACTACATTTTCTGTTTTCTTATTTTTTTGATTTGTATATAGGGTCTTGAAGCACCTAAAGAACCTCAACGACCTAAAACACACTGGGATCATGTTCTTGAGGAGATGGTCTGGTTGTCGAAGGTATATAAAGTCCTTTCCTATTTCAGGAGCAATTGTGTAGGCTGCTAGATGAATGTAAATGAAGTTATGCTAAGGAAGATTTCTTGTTTATCAGGACTTTGAATCAGAGAGGAAGTGGAAGTTGACTCTAGCAAAGAAGGTTGCTATTCGAGCTAGCAAGGGAATGCTTGATCAGGCGACACGGGGAGAAAAGCGTGTTAAGGTTGTTATTTTATTTGCTTCTTCCTGTGCGTGAATATTTTCATATTAGTGACCGACACTTCAGGAGGTATTGCATTTCTTACTAATTACATTGCTACATTATTCTTATTTCTCTTCTATAATATTTCATCAGGAAGAAGAGCAACGTCTGCGTAAAGTTGCACTCAATATCTCAAAGGACATCAAAAAATTTTGGTTGAAAATAGAGAAGCTGGTAAAATTGCTTATCTGGAAAACTTTCAAACCCAGTTGTTTTTCCCAGTCTTCAGCTTGACAGATTATTCACATGTGTTTCATATATCAGGTTCTTTACAAGCATCAGTTGGAGGTAGATGAGAAGAAGAAGAAAACACTTGATAAGCAGCTAGAGTTTCTTCTTGGACAAACAGAAAGGTTCAGTTCTTCCCCCCCCCCTTTTTGCCTTCCTGTTTCGCTGATGTTGTTTTTATTGCTATAAGACCCTCTTATCATATAATATAAAGGAGAACCCTAGGCCCGCCTAACTTTTATTAAGAGTTGCGACTTTTGTGAAAGGTTACGAAGTGTTGTGACCTTTCCGATAAGACACAATAAACATTTGTTTGCAGTACCTTTATTGTCTAGCTATAAATAGAGGGATTTCCTCTCATTTTAAAACAACAAAAATTCTGAACTTCTTCTTCTGCATAATTAAATATTCGTGTATGATTCTATTGTTATAGATCCTGGTATTTTTTTTACGGCCATTAATTCATGCTTGTGTTATTAATTGTTGTTTTTGAGTAGATATTTTGAACTTTGTTGTTTATGTTTCTGCAAAGTTATTGTTATAACTATTTGTTAGTACAGATTAAATAACAGAACACAAGTAAATTGAGTATTCATGCTAGTTTTCTCTACTGAACTTGTTGAAGGTACTTTAAAAAAATATCTTAAAGATCTATACTACCATCTCTTTGAAGGAAAAATTCAGATTTGGTATGCCATTGTAAGGACATAAAGACCTTAAAAACTTTATCGCACCTTGATGTGTGAAGTGAACCAGGAAAAGAAAAGACAAATTAATAAACTTTTGACATGGGTTTAAAGATGTGCCGGATGACATATAGAGGAATATGACTAGACTGGAGCTTCTTTTAACCCCAAAGATGTAGATAGCTATACAATAAATTAACTACTCATACTCAATATTAATTACTGCAAGTTGTAAAATATTTTTCGACACTCTGATTGGAATAGAAGTGTAGTTTCAAATTGAACTTTATCACTGTAGTGTAGATTTTTAAACAACACTTGAACAAACTGCATACTTTGTGTAATATTTTTCCCTTTCAGGTATAAATAATAAGTTGAATTGTTATCCAATATGATACATTTTCCCTTTAATTTTTTATTTTAATAATTACTAATAAAGTAATAATACATTTAAATAGGAACTTTAAAATGATATATGTAAAACAAAAGGTAGGGCTGAATTTTCTATACATTAGAATTAGAATATTTGTTCACATTTTTCATCCTTTTAAAATTTATTTATCCATTTAGCAACAATTTATTTGTTAGAAAATTTCGTATCTCCAATTGATGTTCATTTGAATCTCAAGAATATCAAATAGTAACACTTCCCCGAAGCAAAAAGATAAATTATAAAATTAAATTAAAGATGATTGAAGGATAAATGATAAGATATTATAATTTTCATCTACCTTTACATTATTAATGTTTGTTACTACAGATCTTGTATGTGAGATAATATTCTGTTAGTTTTAATGACTCATAGGTTTAAGTATTATTTTATTTAAAATTTGTGTTGTGATATTAATTCTGCGCGAGGCGCAAAGGTTTTTGTCGTCCTCATGGATAATATTAGGGATCTCAATTCTGGTTACTTAACAAGCAGCTCAATTGGTTCCCTGGCATTATTCCCATTTTTGTCCATTTGTTTTCTTAAAAACA
Organism: Solanum habrochaites; assembly: GCA_027704765.1. Classification (NCBI taxonomy): domain Eukaryota; kingdom Viridiplantae; phylum Streptophyta; class Magnoliopsida; order Solanales; family Solanaceae; genus Solanum; species Solanum habrochaites. Next base: position 29,327 of record JAKWJA010000929.1, on the reverse strand, counting down.
CAAGGCCTTCCAGTAATTGGTGCATAGTGTAGATTTTTAAGTTTTTCTGACTTGCCCCTTATTAGGTTCCCCTTTTGCATTTTTTTAAAAAAGAAATAGTGTATTTCTTTACTTTTTTTTTTTGAAATTGGTAAATATTATTCCTTCAAGCATTAAAGGCTATGCTGCCACCTCCAAATAGGTTTACAAAAAGAAGGAAAAAGAGAGATACGTCCAAAAAAGCCTATAAAACTATAAATCCACTAATGGGTTTTCTCTTCTATACTCTGTCTTACACCAAAAATAGTGAAGTAAATTAATTTCCAAGTAAATCGTCAAAAATGTTCCTTCAAAGCTCTCTGGATCCTTCTCCTTCCCCAAATGGTCACCAGATGCGGCTGGGACTGTCCACCATATTTTTGGGCTTTTGCTTCTTCCTCTTCTGATCCAACAGCTAAGTAAGTCTGCAGTAGTTCAGGCATGATCCAATGATTCAGCGAATGGCAGGGAACCATAGCCCAAAGTTGTGTCGTTACTTTGCAATGCATATTGAAAAAGGTTGTTTGTGGTTCTAGTGCCTCCTTGCAGAGGAGCCATCTAGATGCTATGAGGTGATGAACCCCCTTTTTGCAGTGCCTAATGTGTCAAAGCATGCTTTCTAGATATAGCCAAGTGAAGCATTTCACTTTATAAAAGCCACACTTTTCCATATAGTATTCCAAGGTCCAGTTGACCTGCTCCAGCAACACTCAGTTCCCTGTTGTATCTCTGTTAAACAGGCAGAATCCATTCATTGTTGGGCCTCCAAATGAGTTTGTCTGAATCTGTATTAATGCCCACGGGAGTTTCCCATTAAGTTTAGAAAATCTACTTCCCATGGTATTTCCAATCCATTTTAGGGGTCTTCTGCAAGTGAGGTTGCCACCCTTGAGGGGGGACCACATTCTTGTATTCTGCATCTAGTATTTAAGATTATGATAATAGTCTAGCAAAAAGGGACTGGAAGTGTGCCATTGACATGCCCCTCCGGACCATACTTATGAAGGATAATATCCCTCAAAAAGGACTGATTTGCTTGAGTTAAAATCTCCATAGCCATTGGTAAGTAGACTCTTATATGAAGCTTTAAGTTCCTCACTCCCAGGGACCTCCAAAACTTCTTGCTTGATAACTGCTGAACTGCACTCCATTTTACCCAGGTTGAAAACTTTTCTCAACTTGCTTCCTTGCCATAAAAGAAATGCTCGCAACTTGTCTAAGATTTTCAGCACCTCCAACTGGGGTGGGGATAAGACATTACATACTGTTGGTAGAGAATCTAGGACTGGCATTGATCAAAACAACTCGACCTCCCCAGGGAAAGGTATTGTGATTTCAAAGAGCTAGTTCTTTTTTCTGTTTTCTCTATTCTCCATCCATATATTCACAGCTTTGTGATTAGCACCCAATGGCATTCCCAAAAAATGGTGGGGCAACGCCCTATCTTGCACCTCAAAATGCCTGCCAGAGATTGGAATTTGTTTCCACCTCTGTTCACTGGAAAAATATTTGCTTTTCCTCCAGTTAATCTTCAACCCAGAGCAAAAGGTTCAAAGATCACAGTGGTATTTATCACCCTTAGGTAGCATATTGTTTCGTTGTCAGCTTCGCAGGGAGAAAAAATCATGTAGTGTTCATCAGCATATAATAAGTGAGGTCACCTCCATGATTTCATTGTTTTCCTGTCTTAAGGCTAAAAGCCTTTTGATCCAGGTGGTTGTTGCAGACTGCCTAGCCCTTCCATAGCTATGATAAACAAGAAAAGGTGAACAAGGGGTCCCCTTGTTTCAGACCCCTTTCAGCTGGAAAAAAAACCTGCAGGTTCTCCATTTATCAGAATGGAGACCCTGGTAGTTTGAGTAAGAATTCTATTCCACTGATCCCACCTTCTCCGGAATCCCATTTGACTGAGAATGTTCAACAAAGAAACTCCAGTTCAGGTGATTCAAAGGCCTTTTCAATATCTAACTTGCCACAATAACTCCAGGCCACATCTCCTCTGAATCCTTGTTCTGTCAATGCATTCAGTAGCAAAAGAGCAGCACCCATGATTCGTCTACCTTTAATTGAAAACAATCTGGTGGTTGTTTACAACTCTGCTAATTACCCTTCTTTAAGTTTCTCAGCCAACACCTTTGCTATGATTTTGTAGACCCGAGTTTCAAACTAATGGACTGAATTCTCTGAGATCATTGGCTCCAACCTTTTTTAGAATCAAAGCTACAAGGTGTCATTGAAGCTATTCCAAAACTTGTGTGAGAGTGAATCTGTGGGAAGTTTGATCAGTTGTCCTTTATTGTTCCCTAAAAGATTGTGAAAAGAAGGCCTGTGATAGCCATCTGGTCCGGTGCTTTTTCTGCAGTAAACATCTTTATACCGAGGCAGTTACCCTTCTTTTGTCAAAAAAACATCTCAGATTGTTTCTTCTTCTGCAGGAAATGCTTTGTTTCTCATAAAGATTCAAAAAGGGTCTCACAATTTCTGATTCTTTTAGAGGGATCTGATAGAAATCCAATAGTCTCGTCTCATTGCTATAACAATTCAAAAGCCGGGTAATAGGGAATAATGGAGGAAACACAACTCTAGTTGCAGATGAAGTGTAAAACTCAGTTGTCATGGAAGGTCAGGGGATGGCACAAATCGAGAAGAGGGGGGAGGGACTGTCAAAAGCTTAATTGTCAAATGGAGGGCAGACATCATCCGTCTCCAAGAAACAAAGCTTGAGGGAGAATTCACAAAGTAGCGACAATCAGGTTTGGTTTTTTTTTTTTTGGATGGTAGTAGGATGGATCAGACATGCTTGTCTGGAAGCCTGTGGAGCAAGAGGCGGATCATTTGATTATTGAGATGAGAGGGCATGGAATGGGGGAGGTCTTTAGAAATAGAAATCTACTCCCATAATTGTAGGTTCGGGAAAATCCCAAACCTAACAACTACAATTGCCACATAACTGGAGTGTTATGCTCCCAAGCGGATACAAGAGAGAGGACTTAGTGTGGAAGAATGGGTTCGTAAGGGGATGGTTTGAAGGCCCTGCGCCACTCTGTGGAGATTTCAAGGTCCTCGAGGTAAAATATAGGAGGAAGATTAAAATTGGCAAAACGTTAGAAAAGGGTCGAAGGAATTCTCTGCTTTCACCGAAGACCAGGAAATTGGGTGGATTTTCAACTAGAAGTGCTCAAATAAGATGGTTTAAAAGAGACCAGCATGTAAGCAGCCTCTAGGATAGTAGAATTTATTCTTGGAAAGAAAAATGGAATGAAAAATTCAATAATCGAAAAACAAAAAGATCCCTTGCAAAGGATGAGAGTTTCAGATCAATTACAATAGCCTTGATTGGTGGAAGATGGGAGAGATATAGAGATAATATAAAAGTTTATTTGAAGTTTGAAAAATTGGTGGCTACAACCGAAGACTTGTGATAGAGTTAAAGACTGATGATCATTATGTGTTGGCTTGTTACAACATAAAGCTTTGAAAGCACAAAATTCAAGGAATGGAGAAAAGAAGAGAGTGAAACACTTGGCCGACAACAAAAGAAATTGCAGAAGCCTCGAACAATTGGCGGAAGTGGACATGAGAGGGAAAACTAGATGCGCTTACAGGAGACGCCAAAACAATTTAAAGTTTGCAGTTCTACTGAATCTGCGGAACTGATTAAGGAGGCGGAAAATGCATAGAGACAAAACTCAAGACTACTATGGCTAAGGAAGGAGACAAGGAATAAAAAGTTTTCCACCAAATGGCAAAATTCTCACAAAAGGTACAACAACCATTGATTAATTCATCGATACATGGGGAAGTTACTCAAACCAGTGAAATTGAAGTAGAAATAATCACGTACTTCACAGAAGCTGTATACGGACCCTGAGACCGATCATCAGATCACCATGCCCAGACAGTGAGGACTTTGTTAAGGGGTTTCCCTTTTCATTGTAACTATGCATCTTCTGATGGATTTTTGTGAAGAACCATCTTACATTCATAAAAAAAAAAAGTAGCAAAGAAGTGAGGACTGATAGCCAAAAATGCAATGGAAAACATAGATCCAATGAGAAGAGTGCAAGCAGTTTCTCAATGAGATGCCTCTTTTCCTTTCTGCTCTTTGTTCTGCTGAGGGGTGGACGGACAGATGTGTATGGATTATTCCTTGGTGATCATAAACGCTTGTAACTGAGAGGATAAGGTATTTAAGGACTCATCACTGCCAAAAATACGAAGAGAAACCCAAATTGATTTCTTATTTCAGCGCAAAAAACTTTTAAAATATAGAAAATAACTTCAGATAACATGCAAATACATCTATTAGTCATGCAGTAGAAAATGTGACACAAATTATACTTATTTAATAAAATTTCTATTTTTATATCTTGAACTTTTGCCGGGGCTAGCATGGGCCTACCTGCAGTTAATTTACTGAGGTGATCTGACCCGACTGAATTGCAAGTTTATTTACGAGTGATTGACCGACCAAGAATTTAACATATTAGGGCATTATTCCTGTTTATGTAGGTACTCAACAATGCTTGACAGGAGAATCTTGTAAGTTCAAAAGACTGCCAAACAAACCAATTCTTTGCTCCCAGAAGATTTAGCCATCCAGTGTAAAGAAGGGTGAGGTGATGTAACAAAATCGTGACTGTGTTGGAGAAAATCTTCGTAAGTACATTGACTAGACAGCTGACCAATATGCGAAATTGTTGAACCATAACTCTCCCTCTGTTTTCTTACTTAGACTGAAATTTTCAGAACCTCTTTCAACGGTAGTGAGATTGATTGACGACTTCGTGTGCGTGCAATATGAAGGACGAAATGGTAAGCTTTCAAATAGTGGGGTGGAGTTTGATACCATGCTTTATTTATAGGTTCTTGAAGTCTCTACATATTGATATCATTCATTTTATCATTGAGAAGTGTTTCAATATATATTCTGAAATGCTTGAATGCGTGAGAAGGCATTGAATTATTATAATTGAGCTAAACTAGTGATTTCATTTAAGGGCCTTGGACGTGTCTTCTGAATCTTCAGCTAATGTTAGGAATCTAGGCTTTGAGACAACTTTCTGATGAACAAGTTTGGAATTTCTTTCATGCCACCCCTTTTAGGTCATGAAAGGAAGGGATGAGATTTGTGTGCCTCAATTAAAATATCCATAGCTTGGAATGAGCTGTGATATTTGAAAATAAGACCTTCAAATCAATAGGTTGATCTTTATGGGCGAATTAATGTACTAGAGGACCCTTGCAGAGTAAACAACATAAATAACATGATGATGCAAGCATCTGTTGTTTTTCTTTTATTGCAGGAGGAATAGGAATTTATAAATGAGTAGAATCAATACCTTAGCCTCTTAGAATCACTTACAAGATTAGGAAGGGATGTCATCTTTTCTGTTTTTGCACTCCTTGTACATATTTCAACACTTATTTGGTGCTTTTGTTTTATTCACCTTTGTGAAAACAGAGCACAATTTCAAGAGGTCATTTCATTCTTCCTAAACTTGGTGCTTGTTGCAAACGTTTCTATTTTTTCTTTCTTCAGTAGAAAGTAAGGAGTGTGTCAATTTTTTTCACATAAATGAAACGGTACACAGTACTGTCTTTTAGCCTGAAACATCTAAGCAGAAAAACTGGTACTCCTGTCACTCCCACCTGTATGTGACGGTGTTGGACTGAGACGCAAATTAAGGATGGAAAAAGTATGCCTTTGAAAACTTTGGGGTCTAATATATATATATATATATATATAATATATATATATATTTAATTTTCATCTCTCATAATAATTATACTCTTTATTATATTATATTTTAGGTGAAATATGCATTTATGTATTACCTTTTGGTATCCTTCTATCACTTTAAATATGCCACAGTTTCCATTATTTTTTTCTTTAAAAAAATTATTGATTTTCGTTGGCTACTTTTCAACATCCGTAAGAGGTACATAAATTTTATTTTTTGGCTCTATTATTTATCTTAGCAATAAACACAAATATTCTCTCGTTAACCCATGATATTTGTGTTTTCCTTCCCCTTTTTTATTTTATATTTGGTTGTTAGCACAACTCCCTTCTCTATATATATTCAAAAATTTGGCATGAGTATAAATTTTACTGGAGGGTTCAAGGAAAAATGAATTCCTTCCTAATCTTGTCCTTCAGTTCTGCCTTCGTGTGACGTTACTTCCATTTTAGGGCATTTGGCTAGGTTGAGAAATGAACAGGGAATTTGAATACATTCAATGTTTAGGATAAGAATTCGGAACATGCACTCCATCTGGTCTCTGTGAAATCATTATTGATAGAACATCATTTTGCTCCGACTGAGTCCGAGATAGTTATATTTTTTTTTTTTTATAATCCATGTTAGGGCCAACTTGCGTGCACCAGTGGTTAAATTCTTGGGGTATGGGTTACCTATACACAAACAACAGTACAAGGTAACTCTTGGCGCCAGGCTTGGATGAAATAGGAAGAAATCAACCCTAAATTTTTTGCCGGCTAGAATTTGACCCTATGAACTCATAATGTTATTCCACTACTTGACGGCGTGTCAATTCTTGGGTGAATTTCTGTGTTATGGATATTATCTCGTGCATGGGTCATAGTCCAAAACTATTTTTCTTTGAAGCTGTTACTGCGAGTTGCCTGTTGACTAGGGGACTAGGAAATCTGTGGAGAAAAATACCAGTCTTGTTTGATGAAGCTAAATCTGGCTCTCATTCCTTCTCAAAATTAGGTTTTAGAGGGGGTCGTCCTCGTAGCTATTTCAATTGGAGTCATCTGATGTAATTATATGGTTGGTATTGATTCCTATGGCTTAATTGATAGGTTGTTCTCTTTATAACATATCCGATTTTGGGTTATAAACCATCTGAAGAAGATTTTGTTAGAGGGTGCATATTATAATTGGTTTGTTGCAGTTCTGGCTAATGTTGTCCTATAAACAATGTTGTCATTTATGTGGAGTTACGCTGTAGGGGAAGATGCGAGATACTTATTGAGAAGGATGAGGCGTTATAAATAAAGAAAGAAAGGACGAAGAAGTTGGACTGCTTTACAAAATGAAATGGAAATCTACCTCTTGAAGAGGCTCCTTAAGCGTATGCAATGGGGAAGGTTACTATATGGTTGATTGATTATGTAGAGTATTTCCACATTCAAGCCTCTTTTCCTTCCTTCTCCTGAATGTAATGTAATGCATTTTCTATTATTGTTATGTCTTCATTACGTCTGTATTTTCTCTTACAAAACGGGTGGATCTAGTACTTGAGGCTTGGTTATGCCTTCTTTACTTCTGTGTTTATTTATAAACTGCTTCAATATACTTGTTGAGTAGAGGGTCTTTTGGAAACAACCTATCTAACTCCAGTCGTTTATTTCTTTTTATCTTGTATGATGTATGCTAAGTGGTTGTGTATCTTGGGGTTTTATACACCATGTTTCCACCTAGGGTACCCTTTTGGGTTGTGACAAACTTGGTCTTCAAGAGCACAAGGGCTTAGAAAGGTCCTAAGAGTATCATAAGCCACATCAAGTAGTGTCTTGTTATATTTATTTTCGTAATGATGTTGATGATGATACAGGAACCTGCCAAATAAGGGCAGCAAGGCAACAATCACATGATTATGTTGTAGTATCGTCTTAAAGCAGGTGTTAAGTTAAGCTGAAGTTGTGTGTGATGAAATTTTCAGCAGCGAGACTGTAGCCCCGAAAAGAGTTTGCTACAGTGTTATAGTCAGTTCTGGAAGGGCGGGATAAATGTGGAGTAGAAGTCAGCCTCTTGTGTATTGCTAATTTGTAAGTCAAGGAAATTTTCATTAATTGAAGTAATCATGTTGTTACAGGTAGAGATGGTGATGGTGCTACTAGAAACGACAAGAAACACTCACCTGCAATTTCTGGCGTAGTTCTGTCAAGTTATGTGTTTATGGTTACTGTTTGACTACTATAATTAGGTAAGTGGTCGAGGTGATATATCTGCTTTTTGGTATATGCAGGTTGAAAGTAATGGGGTCTTATCAGTTCCAAATACTTATTGTTCTGACCTAGGGAAAGACCAGCTAAGAAGTTCTGAAAGAAGTATAGGAGTTCGGCCAAATTATTTGTTGGAGGACACTTTAATGATGAACAGGTGAAGAAGAGCTGTCTAACAACTTTTGATTGAAACCGCTTATTATCAAAAATTGCAGAGTGGTGGTTAGACTTAATAGATGTAATTTCTTTAGCTAACATCCAAGAAAACTTGGTTCAATTATTTTGCAGCTCTGCATTATTTTTTTTTTCTTATATTAGAAAAATTATCCCTTGCATAACAATGTTCTGACATATATTTGTTTTGGAATTAATTGATGCAAACCAATCCATTCAAGTATGCATTTACTGATTTGTCATAGAGGAGCTGCACCAATGTGATCTCTTTCAATGCTGGTCCCAATAGATAACCATTGGATCATCGAGACAAGATTTTAGTGGAAATTCAAAGTGTCTATCATTTTGAAGAAAATCAAAAATTTTCATCTCGGTTTTCATTGGAATGCAAGGGCTTTTCTATCAGAATTGTCTCCTTGGTTCCTGGGTATGCTTCACGATGAGTTATCTTCAGTATTTTGTCACTCTCCTGAATTGTCTCCATGTATTAGGATGATGATGATGATTATGTTCCTTGCTGTGGTGAGATAAAGGATTACAATATGGTAAGTTTACATTATACATTTGTTTACAGAGCGTTCAACCTGTTTTGAGGGCAAAATTTCATCATTTTTACAGTTCATTTATATGAGTGCTACCTTATTTTCAAGATGAATTTTGAGGTACGTGGTGGTAATGGGTAATATCATCTGTCACCTCAGCTAGTCTTGCGAAAATGGCTCATTAAAAATTAACTACTTTGCGTGGTATTGGTAGGATGATGAAACAACTTTGCTTAGAGGGGAGGGAGTTGGCAAAATGCAGGAGGCAATGACGCGGCTGATGAGGTTAAAAGCTAAGTCTCTTGACCTTCTTACCGAAAATTCTGATGCATTCTGGTAGACATAGACCCAGTCCAAAGTTTCCGGTAATGTATAATAGGAGTTTCAAAATGGTTGAATATTACATTTGGCTTGTTCTTTCATGACGGGCCTTTTTCAATTTTTCAGATTGCACGTTTGCAAAAGGAGAGCGAACTTCCTTTAGATGAGCTCCTTGCTAGGTATAAAGGTATGTGGTTGCTCGCTCTTCCATGGGGACTTGATGTTGTTACATTAATTCTTTACCCACTATTAACATTTCTCTGTGATGATTTTGAACTGATGGAATATGTTTGTGATGATGATTCTGGACTCAAGCATCTACTTCTGATGAACTCCCTGGAATCTCCAGCACACAATGAGTCTGAACCGTTCGAGTAAAACGATGTACCATGCGATTATACTGCCCCACTACAGCGTGAGAATGGAGAAAACGAAGTTGAACGTGTGGATAAAAAAGGGGAAGAAAGCAGAGTGAGGATATAATTGATGATGCAGCAGCTGATGCCAGATCCGCACAACAACGGGTAGCACCTTCTCAACAACCAAAGTGCGGACTAAGTTCCCCTTCCTCAAAATTTCCCCTTCGTGAGTATTCAACATATTGGTTTGGAATTGGCTCTTGTGGACATGTATGAGAAAGAAAGTAATGGAATCCTACAGAGGAAAATGGGTTTGAGGGAAAAAGACTATCAGGGACCATTGTCTTCTTGCTCACCTGGCATGTGAAAAGGAATATTGGGGTCCTCATCTTAGTTGTCCAAATAGTGTCATGCGAAAACGGGAGACTGAGTTTCTGAGATGGTTTGTCCTGCTTTCCAAAATATTGACATATTTTGGCAGTGCTAGAGCGAAAGATTAAAAGGCAAGGTGGTTAAAGCCAAAAAAAAAAAAAGAAAACCACCATTCAGTATGTATCACACTTACAAGGACTCTTTATTACAAGACTCAAAGTTTTCAAGCGTAAAGAAGTGGAAATACCTAATTTTAGATGAAGCTCATCTAATAAGAAATGGATAATCGCGAGATGGCAGACACTCTCAACTTTAAAACTCAAAACGGCGTATACTTTTGACGGTACACCATTGCAAGAAGATCTCATGGAGCTGTGGTCTCTAATGCATTTCTTGATCCTTCCTATTTTTTCAGTCTCACCAAGAATTCAAAGATTGGTTTCTGTAATCCTATTTCTGGAATGGTTGAGGGACAAGAAAAGGTTATAAGGAAGTGTTGATTCGCTTGCATTAATGTCCTTCGTTCCTTTATTCTCCGCCGTTTGAAAAGGGATGTGGAGAAGGCTTCCTTCAAAACATGAGCCACGTAATTTATGTAGCTCTCGAGGAGGCAGCTAATTGATGAAGAAATTAATTGCTAGTTCAGAGCCACAAGCCACTCTAGCTAGTTCCAAATTTTTGGGATGTAAGTGTATAATGCAACTTCGTAAAGTGGCATCATCCTGACTTATTGAAGGACGTCCCAATGGGAGCTCTTTGATATGAGTGGTATGGATATGCACTTGAGCTACTTCCATTTGCTCGAGGCTTTCACCTGGTATATTTTCCAACTATCAACCTTGGTGTTTGGGGTTGTTGTTAACACATCTTGATTTTTCAATGCCGTCTTGGGAGAGTAATGAGTTAATCCATCGCTTACCCCCATCAAGCTTGATTGAGGGTGTGGGTCTCTGATCATGATGAAGAAACTCTCAAGGAACTTGAACGAATAAGAAGTTTCAGGAAAAACAAAAACATATTTGAGGAGATCCAAAAGGGCACTTGTGAAGGAGAGACTGCGGAAGCAAAAGGAGAGAGAGCCAGCTATGCACGGTGGACTTCCATAAAGTCTAAGCAGAAGAAACCGTTATTTCTACACAGTCTTAGGGAGATTGGTACTGGGGAAACATCCAGTTCATGGCATTACTGTCAAAAAAGTAATCCATGTCATTTTTGTTACTCGCTAGGCTGGCGGAATCATACTGGACACCAGTTGAGAGATTCCAACAAATGGTTGATCAGGTTGAGGGACATCATGTTTGCAATTCCTGCTGCACGTTCCCCAGCACCTGCTTGCTGGTGCCGAAACCAGGAGGAAACTTGCATATTTGTCAGTCCAACCTGTAAGGAGACCATGTTCTGAGGGTTCTTTCTCCTCTTCTCACTCCTTTTCGCCCAGCCATTGTTAGAAGGCAAGTCTACTTTCCAGATAGGCACGGCTTATACAATTTGACTGGGAAAGCTGCAGGAGCTTGCAGGTTTATTGAGGCATTTAAAATCAGAAGGTCACAGTGCATTAATTTTCACCCAGATGAAAAGATGCTGATGTTTTAGAAGCTTTCCATTAATTTGTATGGTTACACTTACATGCGTTTGGATGGTTCACTCCGCCAGGAGAGGAGAAAACTTTGATGGCAACGTTTCCAACACGCATCCAAGATTTTCCTGTTTATTTTATCAACCCGTTAGTGGTGGAGTTGGCAATCACTTGGGGGGCAGACACAGTCATCTTCTATGATCGTGACTGGAACCCACTATGGATCAAAACACGCTCAGATCGCTGTCATAGAAAGAGGCCAGCACCAGGAAAGTACACAATTTATCGATTGATAAGTGAGAGTACCATGAAAGGATATTTGAAAAAGGCAAACCAAGAAGCGTGCTCGGATGATTTGGTTTATACAGAGTGGAAGTTACAACCTGAAATTCTTCAGAACCTAGATCCAATGGAATTGGTTCCCGGACACAGAACAGTTTCCTTAAAGAATATTGACGTAGCGAAGAACAGCAATGCACTGAGGGTTCAGCTTTTCTAATGCTGACGTTGAGGATGCTGCAAAATGTAGAAGATGAGGCAGATTTACATGGCTCTGAGAAAGTTGAAGAGGAAGAGGCAGTAGGACAATCCGGAGTTTCATGAAAGAAGCAATTGTCAGGTTGGAAGATGATGAACTTGGTAATGATGATGAGCGAAGGCTGATGGGCATGCTGATCATGAAGTGCCAGTTACAAACTCGCGTAAGACTTGTGCAACGTCAAATGTTAGCAATCCATTAAAAGAACAAGCAAATTACTTTTGCTAGTAAAGAAGATGACATTGACTGCTGGAGGTCAAACAGATGGCAGCAGCAGCAGCTGCTGCCGGACAAGCTATCTTGTCTTCGAGAGTCAGGGCTACGTCCAATTGATATCGGTATGCTGACGTTTTCTGAGTTAAATGGGACCCTATCATAGACAAGACCAGCTATCGAGTCAACAAGGTCATTTTGAGAAAAAACTGAATGGGGGAATTGGGATAGTAATTGAAAGTTGAGGAAGATATGAAGCAGAGATTGATGATGATGAAGAGCCTCTTTAGTTACGAGAGGAAGCTTATCTTTACCTTTCTAACTATCGGTCTTTGTATTTGTTCAAGTAAATTTAATTGAGCTAGCTAACTGTATACGAAAATTTTATACAAATAGTTTGTTAGCTTCATCAGGAGTGGAATTTTAATCATCAAATTTTGTCTTACATGCTGTTCTTTAGTTGGGTTATATTGAGGTTTGGAACAGAAGGTTTAGTGTTGGTAATTCAAACAAATAATGATCTTAGGACTATTTGAGGCTGACAAACATTTTAATTTGCTGTATCAACGCTCTTCTTAAGATAGTATTTTAATGAATTCCGTTGCCATAATGTCAGGTGGTTGGGATCATGATATGCAACGGGAGGGCATACAGACAACAGGTTTGAGACTTTTGGCAAGCATCAGGTTGGTAATTTGTGATACTTTGGGGCGTTGTCCACCTTCTTTTCCTTTATCCCTTATAAAGCTAAAGGGATGGAAGATTAATATAAGGTAATAAGGGGATAAAGGATAGAAACATACTGGAGTAGGTTATGTAGAATAACTAACCTTATATGTGTGACAGTGACTGAAGGAGAAGTGGAAGCTGAAGCAAAAAAAAAAAAAGAGAAAGAGCTTGCGGAATATGAGAACTCCATGGGTAAGTGATTACTTTTCCTTTGACAGCTATTTTACCTTTTAAACTCTAAGAATATATTACCTCTATTCCAATTATTTAATATTTTTTATTTTTATACTAGATATTGACTTTACTTAAAAAAAAGATGCACGATTCGCTCTCGCTTTGTGAGTGGCCCTTGTCGCTTTTTATGCTTCTGCTTCCCTAAAAACAAGGGTGGCGGAGTAAAGAGTAACACTTATCAATAGTGTTCTAGGACAGCTTACCTACTTATTACATGGCCCTGCCCCAATGCCAACTGAGGTTATAGAACGGATTGACAAGATAAGAAGGACTTCCTCTGGAAAGGCAACAGGGGAGAAAACACAAATTTCTTCTCATCAAATGGGAGAGGTCAACTCACCAACAATGAAGGGAAGTCTTGGCGTTAAGAACCTTGCAGTCCCACAACAAAAGCATGATGGTGAGTGGCTTTGGAGATAGCAACTTGGAAAGCCAAAGGCTCTGGAATGAGGTTATTATGGCCTAGCATGGAAGGGTTGAATAAATGGTGGACAAATATTACTCAACTTTCCTACGAGTGGGACGGTGAAGAGTGTAGGATGTTGTGTGGACACCATTTGATCGGAACGTGTACTTGAATTGGTAATGGTTTACTCTAAAAATTTGCGACAGACAATTGGTGGAAATTACCACTCTTTAGGAGGATGGTCGCAGAATCTGGTAAGAATTGCTCAAGATCCTATTCTGTTATTGCGTAATAGAGAAGGGTATCAATTGGGGATCTGAGACTTTAGAAGGAAATGAATATGCATATGGAAGTGAATGATCCGGTTAGACCATTTTTGCTAGATTAACATTGTCACATTGATTATCAAGGCAACTAATAAGCTCCGATGGAGGACCACCAGAAAGGAGTTATTACCGTCAAGGAAGGGTTCAACAGTTGTGCTGCATAAATTCCCGTGATAGTAACTGGCCTCGGAAATCATTTGGAGGACCAAGCTACCACCTAAAGGTAGTTTTCTTTTACCCGGACAGCTCTATATGAGGCGTGTCTCACCCAAGGACAACATAACGAAACTAAACTACATGTGCAAAAAAGAGGCTAGAAACCCCCAGACACCTTCCTCATGTGAGGTGGACTAAGATTATGGAGCATTCTTTTTTGTTCTCTGGCATTCAATTGACCACACCCCTCATGCATGAGAGTTGGAGACTATGGAAAGTTGACCAAAGGCACCAAGAATATCGGATTATGATATCTGCTTGTATTTTTTTTGGTGTAGTGGTTGAAAGGAACAAGAAATTTTTGATAGAATAGAAAGTCCAAACTGCTGTGAGATTTGAGAGAGGTGCATTGCAAATTTGTTGAGTTGTACCAACTGTATCCTGCTGCTGTTAATGCGAACAACTCCCGATTTACAACTCATTAGTTCTGGCGTTAGATAGTTTATATAGTTAGCCAAAATTTTTTTTAGCTCAAATGCCTTATCTTGCAAACTTGCATCTTCTTGATGCTGTTATTGATACACCTTACATTTATCCCCAAAAAAAAGGAAAGAAAAGAGGAAGGGTTGGATATGTCTTGGTTGAAGAAATAGGTGGAGATTGTCTAATTATGAAGAAGTAACGTTAAGGCGTTGAGTACGCTAGGACCAAGGATAATGATTCTGGGATAATTTTTTTCTTTTTTTTTCGAGAATGGTAAATTTATTCTGGGAAAATTTGGAGATTTAACTTAACCCCTGTTTGGTGTGAGGTAGTAGACTAATCATAAGATTATTTATACTCTCCATAAGTTACTACTGTATCCCATATGAAAGGTGGGGGTAAAATAAACTTATCCTGTGGATATCCCTCCTTATCCCATTCTGCATCCAAACCGAACCCTTAAAGATAGATTATAGGTTACTATGTTGAACACGAGCAGGGATAAAAATAGTCAAGTCTTCAAAAAATGACAAATGCCCACAAACGATACAATGACATTGGAAAAATTTCAGGTTGGTGGAAATATCAAGGAAGAATCTCAAGGAGATAAAAAAAAAACATACTGAAATTTCTTCCGGAACTATTTGAAGGAGAAAGAAAGAGAAAGTACTGAAGAAAGATAAGGAATGCGTGAAAACCCTAGATTAGTCGAACTAATGGGTTGGGTCTCTTGAAATAAAAGGAAGTGGCTCCCGTTTTTTTTTTAAACACTTTAATCGATCTTTTAAGACTTGATAAGCGCCACTTCTTGTGCTTCGCCTGCTTCAAGCATTTGAAACAAACCACTCTCTTCACCTTCATCCTCTAGTTGAGAAGTGTAAAATGACTCACGCATTGGCATCACTTTATCGCCTTTAAGTGATGGAGAAATGAAACTCTGCTTTCTGAAACACCGTGCATCACACTATATTTATTGGAGGACGAGGGGTCCTCGCTGGGATCTTCTTCTTGGCATATATGTGGATTTATAGATGTGAATAACTGAAGTAACGAACCAACAGAAGGACACTAGTTGTGACTATAATGTTCTGAACTGTTGGGGTTTAGGCCATCCCTTTGTTGAAGAAAAAAGTAATCCCTCCGTTTCCTTTTTTATATGTCACCTTTTTACTTTGCACTTGCATTAAGAAATGAGTGAACCTTTACCCTTATTTATTTTTTTGGGAAACTCAAGTTTTTTAATCAATAAATATGGAATCAATATTTGGTTAATTAATTTACCAATTGAACATTGATTCATTTACTTAACTTTCTGAAGTTGTCAAAATGTATATTTTTAAGGCTAATAACTCATAAGGGTAAAAAAGGGAAAAAAAATATGGTAATATTATGCATTGTTTTATAAATGACAAATATTATGGACCAACTATTTATAGAGAGGGAGACCTAAAAAGGGGAAGAGGGAGTATGTGTAAAATATAAAAGAAGATTTACCTCAATGCTGTTCTTGCTCCCTTTAATTCTATGTATATTAATCGACAAATCAATTCTCTCGACATTATTGTGTGTAAAAAATGCTTGATGCAAATTATCTAGTTACTAATACTTTTCAAAGAATATTGCACTCAGATAGAAAATCAACCTTCAGCTAAGTAGGTTTATGAGAATATGCGAAAATTCTACATATCACATGTTATTTGAGACTTATAAACTTAATAGGGAAATGAAGTACTCATTTCACAAAAAAAAAAAAGAAAGGAAATGAAGACTTGTGTACTACAATTGAATCCTGTTAAAGGAGGCTGTCCATCTGACCTATTTCTTATTTGTGTAAACCTGGTGAGGTGGACAATCCAAAGTGCTGGGCAACACTAGGCGTGGGATTCTCTTTAGGAGGGGTTTAAATGAATTGGGAGATAGGAGGGTTAGCCCTGTTACCGGGAAAAAATAGGGCAAGTTTCTATTAGCCAGTACCGAGGTTGAATACCTCTTTGGCAACCACAATGGTAACGGGAGATTTCTGTGAAGAGTGCCTACACAAGAGGTCTCCAGTGACAATAACAAAAGTACTCGATGCAAGTGGAATTGTTTTGGTAAAAGCAACATCCTTACCGAAGTTAAGTTCACTTGGTTGGTTATCAAAAAGGGCCTGCCTATCCACGAAGGATACAAAAGAAGAAGACAATGGTTTCAGGTTTTTTCTTTGTTTGGTGATGAGGAGGACAAACCGCCCTTTTTTTGCACTGCAAGTAACACTTGCTCAGTTGTGGAATTTGTTTTCTCAACAGTCTGGCTATAGCTGGGCCATGCTGAGCAACATAGGCATTCTTAGCTGCTGGACAGAAGAGGGGGAAGTACGAGACGACAAAAAAAAGTTGGTGGAGATTGATTCCCTCATGTATATGGGGTCAGGTATGTGAGGGCGAGAGAGAAATGACAGAGTTCGAAAGATAGGTCCCAAATCCCATTCATAAAGTCAAATGGAATTGTATTGTATCTTTACTCTTTTGGTGTAACAATTATGTCTAGGAAGTACTGCTCAGGGATTTATAGATCTGGATAGGAAGTCTGTAGTTCAACTTTTTGGTGGTGGGCAACTTATCCTTAATGACGAAGATACAATTAACCAGTTTCAAAAAGAAAAAACAGCATATTATAAGAGAAGAAAGAGAAGGACAAATTACAAACACCCTCTTGCAGAAGCAGAAATAAAGATTCATTTTTAACAAGGGTTATGGTTGTGATTATTCTGAAAAGCCACTTTACAAATTAATCTTTAAGAAGATGCGTTTTTTTTTTTTTTGCGTAAAGCAACACATCCAGTTGGTTAGGGCTGTTTATGTGCATTTAATAAATAGGATATTATAATTTTTTAAGAAAGAAGGGTATTTAAGTAATTCAATTTTTTTAAGTTTATTGGTTTCACACTTTTAAAGCAAATAAATAAGAAGATGATAGGAATGATAAAAAATATTTGTCTATGCTGTGTGTTCTCTTATTACCTCAGTGTTTTTCTTTATGTATTTTAATCTTTTATTGTTATTTAAGCCGAGGGGGTCTATTCAATCGTATGAGGTAGGAGTATGGTTCTCATTACACTCTACCCTCCCCAGACCCCACATTGGGGGATACTGGGATAACACTAGGTATGTTTTTATGTGTTGTTAGTTAAAACCTTTGAGCCGTTGTTGGAATGAGGTTAGAGAAGCGTTTCCTTCTGCTTTGGTTATTTTATCTTTGAAAGTAAGATAACTGACTATGACTGTTTATTTTTGGTTTTTTATTACTGATTGTCAACGCCAATCTTGCTTTTCAGGATACATCTTCTGTTCCAAAAACAAGTCGAAAGAAGAAGGCCGAAGAAAACCAAAGTCAAATCTTTGTGAAAAAAGGATGGTCTAAGATTTATGAACGTCAATCTTTGAAGGAAGAGTCTTTCTATAGAGTGATGCCCACGGGGATGATGATAATTTACAGGTGAGCCAACGACGCGGATCTGGTCAAGAGCAGAAGCGTAAACTTTCCAAGATATGACGAGGATGTGAAAGGCGCCAAGAAAGTCTAAAAAAAACTATGAAAAAGGTCATCTGAGGTATCTTCTCTGGTAATACATCAACATATCATGGAAAGAGGCAGGTTGAATCTAAAAATTGAAACAGTATGATGTTGGCACGATGAACTTTGAACTCAAACCAATAAGCAGAAGCAAGAGGGAGGGAAGATCTTAGTCAGTCCAATGCATGTTAAAAGAGTCTTTTATTAAATCAGAAAGGGCCAATGAGAAAAGGTAAACATGGTCTAAAGATTATTTCCCTAAGCTGATTCATGGTTGCAACAAGAAGATGCTAGTACTTTGTGCTTATGTTCATGAGTATGGTCCTCACGGGAGTTTGGTGAGTGGATATCTTGTTGGAAGTGACTGCTGGCGGTTGCTTCTAGAGGAAGGATATCGTCACCCTCTTCATTGTTGTGAGAGGTTTAGGGAAACTCATACGAGATAGTATTATCTGCCCCCAGACATGTAAATGATAGATCCAACAATTACGGTTCTGTATAAAAGGTCTCTCAAAGTTGACTGAGGTAAGCTAGAATCTATTCATCACCCTTGCTTTTTGAGGAGGTCATTAAATTTCTAAAAAGAACGAAATAAACAAAGATATCAAAGGTAGAAACAATAGGCTTAAGGAAACTAAGAAGAATTCCAGTTCCTCCCGTTATTCTTGTTGTCAGGGTAGGACCTTTAAGAATGAAACCATGTGGAGATAGAGTTACTGGGTTGGATAAATTATTTTGGATGTTAACTTTTAAGTCACTCGAAACTGGTTAAGTGAACACAATTGCTTGACTTTAATTATCACTTCACATATTTTCTCCGTCCTTCATGTGGTGTGCGGATTTGGGGACATTATACATGTGTTTAGATATTAGGGGTGTAAAATGTTTGTGGTTGGGCTAAAGACCCACCAAAGTTACTTGGGTTAAAATCTTACTAGTTTTAATTCTTTCTTTGTTTATTTTTTGTAATTTGTGTAATCACAAACACAACTAAGACTACTTATTTTTTCTTCTTTGAGTTTGGCTAAATATAACAACATTCAAAACCAAAAAGTATGTTCAATCATTATTTGACAAGATTTCGAATGTGTCGTATGAGCTATATTACTTGGCTAATTGAATGATGATTGGTGAGTGAATAGGTTGGGAGCCTACTGAAATTCGCCGCATCAACCTTTCTGTAGCTGGCCAAGCCAACCAGCTGCTGTAAAGAAATTCCTTAGTTTGAAGGGATTATGTTTTATCATAGCAGTTTGTTAATTATTAGTCAAATTGCCCTTCCCAGAGAAAGAAAGAAAAGGGTAACAAAAGGGTTAATGTTTATATTGGCTAACTTTTTGGGTCTTCTTTTCAGGAAATGTTCGAACTGGTGTTGGATATGCATCAGAGATTCCAGATCACGAGACACTTGTCAAACACATTCTTTGCCCTTTTTCTTCCGGTGGAAAGTGAGAAAAAACGTTAAAAAAGGACATTCTCCTATTCCCAGAATGGATTCTCATTTCTGGCGTTTATTTCACACATTTGACCGTGTTTTCAAAGAAATCACTCAAGGGGTCCACCGATAAGAAGATTTTCTAATTCAAGTATGCACCAAGTTAGTAGCAATTGCTCTTTCGGATCAGCAGAGTGCACAGAGTGATGAGAGAGTCTGCATCTTGACCAGAGAGAGAAGCTTTTTTGCCTTCTGAGCATCTGGTAGATTACCTGGAATTTGGCAGGAGGAAAGATGATAAGACCAATTCCCTTGCTACAACGTAACTGTCAAATACATGTGAGAACCTGTGTTGGTTATTGTTGGCAGATTATGCCGCGTGCGCGCGACACTCACCATAAATGAAATTAGAGTCATTGTTTGCCCCCCCCCTCCGGCGGTGTTCACCGCTGATGGTACACCCCGACTGTCAAGTCTTCCGCTTATGGCTGTGAACATGATTCTGGTATGTAATGATGCAAACTCTAGTTTGCCATGCTTCAGTTATGTGAAACAGAGTCAAATGGCAACTTAATAAATGGGTCTCAGTCTGGTCAATGAAAGCTACAACAGACTTTTTTCTTAGGTTTATTATCTGATATCCCTTTCAGTTTCTAAAAGTACATGCAATCCTTAATTTGGAGTCATTGTAAGGACACTGTGCTAATTTTCTTCTATATATAGTAGTTAGAAATAGATGATCTGGAAGAAAGCTTCTAGGTCTTTTCACACATTTCATACTCTATTTTAGCGCTATTCTTGAATTCTCCATCATTTCGAGACTGTCATTCAACAATTCTTCTTGTAAGAACCAACCAATTCATTTGGAAGTTGTGCTGAAGCAAGTAAATTCAGAATATGTTGTTTCAAGCTCTTTTTTTAAGATATGCTCTTAAATACTTGAATCTGAAAAGAATTTAATTCAAACATGCTTATCATTTGTATACAGTATCTATTTTGGAAGCACTGTTGAAGTTGGGTCAGTACTTAAATTTAAGGAGTGCAGTCGATCCATATTAATCAGTGTTTACAGCTGCTTCTATTTTTTCAGGGCGCATCAAGTAGTGAAGTTTGTTTGGATTGGGCTTACCTTGCTTTCCTATGGGGGATGCAAGTCACGCACTCCGTTGAAAATCACAATTTTTGGGGAAGCATAAGTCCTCTGATTCGGTGAAGTATCGAAATCTAAGTCCCGAAAGATTGAATGGAATCTAGTGATGTGGTCATACAAGGATCTATTGTTTCGCCCCAATGCCATCGTTTTGATTGATTCCTGTCCAACCACTGATTGTGGGGGTTTCATTCCTTACAGAAAGTGGAATGATTTCAAAGGACGGACTAATGTTAGAATTAAATCCGAGATTTAATGCAGGGAGTGAGCTGTACTCCGGTCATGAATATGTTCCGAATTTATATCGGGACCTTGCATGAGGGTGTTGTTCCGGTTCACAGATATCGGTGGGTAGCTAGCAAAATGTGAACTATAACATACATTGGAGTCTAAGGTGTCAATTTGCTCTCATATTGGAGTCAAGACAAACGTTTTCAGGCCACCAAGCTTGGATATGAGGTGCTCTCGGGGGGGGGGGGGGGGCATAAGGAAAGGCAAAAGCTCGATGTAAGATGCCGATGAAGAGACATGGTTGTGCCGTGGCAGCTGTTTTTCAGTATGGACATTGATGTTCAGAGGATTGGGGGACGCGGACAGGCCGAGAGATATGCTCTGCTATGAGATGTAAAAAGTTAGCAATTCATGTAGTAGGCTGCTTAATTTTTTCGTTAGTGGGAGATCTGTTCTTGGAAATTTTGGAGATTCAATCTAGTCAAATTCAATTTGTGTAGGCAACATTTCCCCTCTTTAGCATTTGAAAAAAAAAATATGTAGTGGTTTAGATTGAAATGAAAAGATGATTTCTGCAGTTTTATCTCTCTGGCCGATTAGGTAAATAGTCAAAGCAGACACTGCTATCTGTGTGTCGAATAACTAGACACCGTCCATTGAGCGGATTTTTTACGGGATACTACTACAACATTCTTGGAGGAATCGAGGGGATTTAGGACTCTACACTCGAGTTATAAGACCTTTTACTTGGGGTTTAGAAAAAGAAATACAAAACATAAAAAAATAGCAACACTTGTGTTAACAAAGTATATGCGAATCTGGTAATAAATCACACAATTATATTGTTGTATGTGTTTCGTATGTTTGTCTGCACGTATCTTTTATCTGCGTGATGTGCGCTGTATGTCGAATGGGGTTATGAAGAACATACAAGGTACAATAGTTACAATAGATGGTTCTTTTGAGTTTTCAATTTGGTAAATCCAACTAAAAAATCAGCTCTAATTTTCACCAGCTACATTAAATGATGTATAACTCAAATTATGCCACAACAATTAATCCCCAACGAAACTGACCATTTGCGATGGCTGATTTTTGAATTTTAAACCTTTCTTTTCTAACGATTGTCAATGAGTTCACAACTTGTACACATGATCAAGCATAAGAGTGGTGAGAAAGAAGGAGGAAGACAAGAAATATTGTATGGGATATATGCATCCCAAAATATATGTAAGCAAAGGCTTAAACATGGTAATTGGTAAATGCCATGTTCAAATGAATGAAATTGGTTCGAATTGTACTCTTCTCCATTTCAAATTGTTTTCTTTGCTTTGTTTCAAAAGGACTGTTTCTTTTATTTTGTAATAATTTTCATTCCAATTTTTGTTATGAATTATTAAGATTATAAGATTAAAGAATATTTTGATACATTTATAATCTTTATCATACAATTCAAAAATTATTTTGCTTTAAATTTCGAGTCTCAAATAAAAATCAAACAAACAAATTGGACGTAAGAGTACATATAACAATCTTAAAAA
The DNA here is from genome assembly GCA_027704765.1 of Solanum habrochaites. Taxonomy (NCBI): domain Eukaryota; kingdom Viridiplantae; phylum Streptophyta; class Magnoliopsida; order Solanales; family Solanaceae; genus Solanum; species Solanum habrochaites. Next base: position 6,990 of record JAKWJA010000929.1, on the reverse strand, counting down.
GGTCATTTGTCTGAATACAAGTTATGTAAGATTAGTTATGCTGAGAAAAAATTATAATGCGATAAGTTATGCTGGGATTCGTTCTTATGCTCGTTTCGTTGTCATATTCAAACTACATTATTTCATTAATTCAAAGCGAATAAGGTGTTTGTTACAAAAATACCTTCAACTTTTTTTAACATTTTCTTTGCCAACATTTAGTTTTTCATTTTAAAAACAAAAATTTCATTTGATTTAACTTAAATCTTCTTGTGTATACATTATGATGATGGTGCCGTGTGTTTTAAAATTGAAATTGTTATATTATTTAACTTGAAATTAAAAAAGCTCACCTCTATTAGTTTAAAAGTAGTAAAACTTCCGTCTATTTAGCTTAAAAATAAAGTTTCATAATATTTAGTTTAAATAAAACTTACATCTTATTTAGTTTAAAAATATAATAAAACTTTCATTTTACCTTTATTAAAGTAACACAATTTATTATTAAAATTATCTAATTTTAATTGATATATATAATTAATTTAAAAGAGTAGTAACAACTATTCAATTAAAAATAGTAATTTTTAGTACTAAAAGGAACATTTTCAGAGGAATCAAAGTATAAATAAACAAAAGAATTATGCAAATTAAAATTTAACTATCATATATACTAAAGAAAATTTGTGTTATAAATATAATTTCTAATAGAAAAATAAATTACTAAAAACAACGTATAAAGTATGTTGTGAATGTTTATCAATGTTGTTGTGTTAAGAATTAAATACATGAATGTAAAAGTAGTGTACAGAGAGAGTTAAGGGGAATTATTTGTTTTTTATTTTACATCAACTTTTATTTCTAGGAAAAGTTATTCGAGGATATGTATTTCACCCACAAGGAGGGATAGGGATAACTTATTCTAGGGCTGGCTAATTGTGAATACTGTGTAAGTTAATCATTTTTAAAAATAAATTTTCTTTGCAAAGCTTAGTTATTCATTATTAAAAAAAAAATTTTCAGCGATTATTTAACTTAGTTTTTTTGTGTGTGGATGCATTGTCATGATTGTATCAGGTGTTTTTAAAATTAAAAATTTCATATGATATCAATTTAGCTGAAAAATTTAAATTTCCATCTATTTAATTTTAAATAAAACTTTCATCATATTTACGTTTTAAAATAAAATTTACAATCTTTATTAGTTTAAAAATAAAACTTTCAATTTAAGTTATTAAATTAAATAAATTATTATTGAAAAGGGTTATCTACCTTTTAATGATATATATATATAGATTTTGTAATGAGAGTACTAAACTATTCAATAAAACGTATGTAATTTAATAGCGAGTGAACATTTTAGAGGAAATTTAAAATATTAATAAACATAAGACTGGGGAAATAATTTAGCTTATTAATATCATCATTACTAAAAATTGTATTTATAAATGTAATGTTCTAATAGGAACAAATATATATCATTAAAATATGATTTAGTAAGGGTGTTAATGTTTTAAGAATGTTGTTAAGGAATATGTTATATACGACGAATGTAAAAGTAGTTGTCTAAAAGAGAGTTTAAGGGCGGTATGGGTATATTTGTTATTTTACATACTTAATTCCCAGGATAAGTATCAAGGGATTCCTATTCCACACAGCAGGGGAGGGATCACTTATCCAAGACTATTGTAATCATGGAAATAGTCATCGATGAGTTGGTAGATTTTCTCTCATTTGAGGTCACTTAACTCTTATAATCAGTGTCCTCAATGCGTAAATTTTAGTCCTGTTATAATAAAATATGATTGATTTGCAAGTTATGAAGGCAAACGGACATAGGCAAGGATTGATGTTTGCAAGAATGATAAAAAATGCAAAAAAGATGTGCAACTATACATGATGGAAACCTAAACAAGAAAGACACTTTGTCAATTGAGAACGACCCTCACCCAAATATAATAGTGCATAACACTTGTGCTAGCGAATTTGGTTGGCAGACATCATGTTTAAAAGGTGAGAAGCGCTGAATGAGAAAGCGACCTTGATGAACATTCGCCAAAATGACAATGTAAAGAAAATAGTGGACTGCCCGTGGCGGAATCAAGTGGTACTTGGTAATTTATCGAACGGTAAAAGGCTAACTCCAACCGAGTTTGTCAACTGAGGTTCACAAACCTGAATGCAAGAGCATGAAATAGATGAGCGAGGAGCAAGAGCGATTTCCAAACGAGCCCTCATACTATATGTGCCGATTGAGTCACATATCATTTTTTTGGGCTTAATTTCTGAGAAATTATAAACAACCCAAAGGAGAGAGAATTAAAAGGAATAGAGTGTGTGTGAAGGAATTAGTTTAAGTCGTGCGATAATTGATAAACAAAGGTTTTCATTAAATTGGTGGAATATCCACCATCCAGTTTTTCTTTCTATACAAATGAGCGATTCTAAAATCTAAATTTCTTGATAGGAATCTCCATACTCTTTCTTATGGGTATTTTTATTGCACTACGACCTTTTTCCCTCTTAATTTGTTTACAGAGGAATATTGAGCATTATAAGGAATGTTTGCTGTGCCAAGGGACAGGTGGTTGGTTAGAATTCTAATTGACAAATTAGATTTAATTTGTTCGTTGTAGAGATTATTCTTTTGTGTTATTGTTGGCTAATTTGCAGATATTTACAATGACGAGGCCATGGTATTGATTAATGATAGTAGCCATGGTAAAATGACAACTGAGGTGATTTGAATGGCATGCACGTAGCTAGATGTTATTTAAGACAAGGGAGAGTAATCAAATACCTACACATCAGGAAGGGCCGTGTTCAAATAACCGAAACAATAATACAACTGCTCTGATTAAAAGAAAATTTGGGGGTCTAGATCATGGGACATCCCCAATGAAAACCTTAGGAATTCAGGAGGTATGTGGACCTTTGTGTTCAAGAATATCTCTCCAAGAGTTTGTAAGTTTGAGGGTTATTTATTTGTCTATAACAAGTGAAGCGACAAGTGGTGACTGAATTATCAAATGTTCGAGTACTTTGTGCAAAGATGCTAAAATAATGTCTTCTTGGAGAGATTTTTTTCAACCTAGAAGATCATTAAATTCGAACCCAAATCTAAAAAATTTCAGCATATGGAGGAAATCTCTTACATCAGACATGGATTCAAGGTTCAAGAAACACTCTTGCATGTCAACACATGGCATTACGGATGATTGCTGTTGCCATACTTCTATTGCATCCATGATTCAGTCAATAAAGGTGAATCATCAGTAAGTCAAGGGGGTATTAATGATACAGATGCATGATAGGGTTGATTTGTTTGCTTTGATGATATCCAAAGGCACAACAATCAGTCTTACTAGAGAATATCAAGTTGTCTTGCTCATACAACATGGTACGAGCAAAGAAAATTTGAGAAGGCCATGAACGAGATTGAGAACATGCCAGATGATGACCCAACTAGATTTGTTGTCTAAAACATGTCATAGGAGGTGGAATTAAGCTGGGTATTGGTAAGGCGGGTTGGAATGTCACGTTCAGACCTTACACCATGTATGTGGCCAACACTCGATAAACCATTGTTAGACCCAAGCAAACCCTCATCCTGGATGACTACAAGCGGAAAGAATAAATCAAGCAGATATAAAGTATCAACTTGAAAAGAAACGTTTAATTCCAATGTAACTGACGGTGTCAAAACTCGTGAATATACGAGAATGAAACAGAAGTTTTAAATAAAATATTTGAAATCGTATAATTAAGACATTACCAGAAAGTCTATCCTATGAATCCTCTACTATGCAAGTGAGTATAGGGGACAAGATCACGACTATGTTAAAAGCTACTAATACAACAAACTCATAAGACTTAAAAGTCCTTTGGAAGGAAGGGGACTCACTCAAAGTGCACGAGAGGATGGATATCTCAACAGCCGATTGTTGTGCATCCTCTAAGAACTTGTATCGCATCATTAAAAGATGTAAGTCGAATGAAATCATTATTATTGAACATACGGTCGTAATATTGCCGAATAATAATAACTATGAAAGAAAGGACTGTAATCATAACATCTACTCGATCGAATGTACATAAATAAAGGAGTTAACTCATTTAAAACTTAGAAAAAAATTTCATCTCTGAACTCAAGTAATAAGTTGATATATAAAAATACTTTGAACTCTATGTGGAGATCTCTAACCGACAGCTATCACTATGAATACGTGATGATTATTACCGTATCGCCCATGGCTGCTAGGAAATGTCATTTACCTTGCTTTAGGTTATAGACATCCTCAACTAAGGGATCCAATAGCTATGCTTAAAAAACAACAAGGAATCAATCTAACAAAGTATGACCTTTACCCATGTTGGATACATGGATTTATGAGGACTTTGAGTGACTTAAATTCGTCCATAGCCTTTCTCAATGACTACTTCCAATAATAAAATATAATCAGACTAAGGTATTTAAAAACATAACTCTTCTATAGTTGAGATTGAGATAATTATGAAATACCCTCCATCTTCAATAGACGGTAACTACTCTTGAAAATATCTTTTGAACTCATAACTCATTTTCGAAATTTAGGTTCTTTTTCATAAATGTAAAAATCATCCCTGTGGAAATACATAGCCCCATTACACTCTTACTAATCATACTTTAAAACTCTTCTCAAAAAATACAAAATCATTTTTTTAATAGGATCTTGATGGACTCCGAAAGTCATATGCATAAACATGATGGTATATCTAGATTACCAGGAATGTTTATACATTGATGATATACTCGATTGTCATACTAATCATGTTTTTAAACTCTTTATCCAACTCGTCTTTACTTTCTCAAAACGCGTAATAACATCAAGTGTAAATTTTTTCAAAATTAGAAATCAAATCATAGGTCCATTGGAATATGGACTCATGAACGACTCAACTAAGGGATCGTCGATAGCAATAAGAAAACTCATTAACACTCAGAAACTCAAGACCTCGAGAACTCAAAAACTATATGGTTCCTGTTGAAATGTAGACATGAATGAATAAACACACAACCTAATGCATAACATATAGAAAATTTAATAATCAGGAATAGAATTTCAAAGAATATCATACCATAGCTATAACAATAAAGAGTAAACACATTTCAAGTCTTAAAATTATAAACAAAAAGCCGAAGTCTCGGGCTTGTCTCAATATAGCCATTCTAACAATACTTGAATCAAAAGAGCATAGCCCATCCAAACAGTCCTAAAATGGAAATTCAATACAGGGAAACTACATCATGATAAAAAATCCATCCTTGATCATGAGGACTCACAATAAAGCTCGGAAGGTAGCCCAAGCAATGTGTGGTCCAAGCAGTATCCTCATAATGATACTCGAGAACTAGACCCTCACTTGGAAAATGTAGGAAAACTAAGGGGTTATCCAGCATACAATAACATTTTTAAACAGTAAAAAAAGGGTATTTCATTTGAAAGCATGCCATTGTAAAGTTTTGAACATAAATAAGACAATTAGAAGTCATAAGTTCATAATCACGGACAAAAGTCAATATCTTCTATAAAACCTTTGAACTCATAATCAACGTCTCTCAGTAACCCAAGTTTAGTATTCATGTACTTACTTATGGGAGAATAGACCTTAACTGAATAAAGACATGTGAGCTTAAACATGATAAACCTGATATTCCCACACTGAACTGCGGGGGTTTCTACTTGCCTAAGGTATAACCTTGAACTCTAAGCTTAGGTGGACCACTAGATAATAGCCTATGGGAGCACATAGTTTATATAATACAGAGATCGCTACTAGAAACCCGACATCTACTAATGGGAGAGATTCATTTATGTCAATATCATTTCGGGCTGTGCAAATTCCCATATTTAGTACTTATTAAGTCTAACTTAACTATGTTTATGAAGAACGGTCCTTGACAATCAATCCAAGTTAGTTAATAAGGATAACACTTATTCAATTTATTTAATTAGGTGAGAATAGTCTTTCAAACCTAAGAATCATTCTATGTAAGAAATATCGTCGCATCATGGTTGTAAGTGTTCATTGAAATGCCGTTCAACAAAAACAACACACAATCAACATTCACACTTTCTCTAAAAGCACCTTCATAGCATTTAATAGTTTCATAAGATCATCATATACTCACATTATTGCCTGCCAAGGTTCAAAACCATCATCAATCACCAAATTTTAGAATTTAAGCATTAGATAGGGATTGATCAAGATTAATGTTAACTATATCAAATCATACATTAGGTCATAAAACCCTTTCTCAATCAAAAACCCAATCTATGAGATTATAATGTAGAGAAATATGAGGGGATTTTCACGAGGTTCATATGGGAAAGTATCATAACAAGCACCATTAGATCATCAATTCAGCATGTGTAGACCATAATTAAACCATAAATCAATTATATAAAGAAACCATGGTTGCAAGAATAAAACCGTACCAATTAGGGACAATCTACATTTGAAATTGAAGATTTGAGAGGTATTCATGGGTGAAAGTTCCCATTGATGAAACCCCACCCATAATCAATCACAAAACCCTAAGGAATTTGATATGTAAAGCTCATTGCTTTTTGAACCCTACCCTTCAACTCTTTTTGGAGAGAAGATAAACTGGGGAATTATTTGGGTGTTTTGAATGAAATATGACTTATTTAGGTGAATTTTATTTAAAAATGACTTACATAGGACCCTAACACCACCCAAAATGAATTCAATATTGATTAGACTTAGATCGGAATTTCTCAAAAAACCCTCACTTACAGGACCGTAAGGTGCACGAGGGGGATCAATGAGACGTGTGGTCTTGACCATGATCATGTGTCTCATGGTGTATTGTTTGAGGAAGTGTCTAGGCAATATGTGCGTGAGCCCACAATCCCAAAAAAACGTCACGATGGATCCACGGGCCATGGGTCCCTCTTAGGGGGCCTGTAGGCAGTGGATTTCAATTTAGTTTCCATTGTACACACCCCA
>JAKWJA010000928.1:0-19677 GCA_027704765.1 Solanum habrochaites | reverse complement strand
TTTGTGTTTTTTGACGTGGAAATGTCCTCAGTGATCGCAGTAACTTAATTGCCAGTCTAGCGTTATGAACAACAATAACAACAACATACTCGGTGGCAAATTCTTAAGTGATGAATAAGTGGGGTCATGGACAGGGTTAGGACGTAAATAGACCTTGGATGGTTACATTCATGGGTGTTACTCCATGTCGTCATTCCTTTTGGGTAACCATCTATTCCAATGTTGTTGTAATAAACTCTGTTACTTGTGTAGTTAAGATTGAATGCATTTAATTGAAGTTATTTTGTTAGTCTATATAATTTTGAATTTTTTGGTCCAATAGTCCTTGTTTGGTTTCTTTTAATAGTTAGTGTTGGTTATTTGTATGCTCCATTGTGTGTGTTTAGAGTGACCCTTGTAACTCCGTCTGTTAAATCATCCAGTCCCAAGCCCGATAAGGAGCGAAGGGAAGGTATTTAGTTTCGCAATTGATGTTTTTGTTATTAATAGAGAAATAGTTTTTTTTTATGAATGCCTATGATAATCGTTCTCCTTACGTGGCTTGAGGCAAATTCAAACGGAACATGCTCCTTTAGCAGAGCTAATTCTCTCATCTTATGGCATCCTCTAATTACAATTGATCCTGATCAGCCCAATGCATACATAGTTCTTAGATGAAACGTCAAAAGATGCCTTAGGGGATTGTCAACCATGAGTGAGTGGTTAGCTGTTCCGCCTTATCATGCCATGCGTAAATAAAATTTGTATGCAACATAGTTTCTTGCTTAGTGAGAGAAGAAAGTAAATCATTGTTGTCTTCCAGCTTTACAATGTATGTACGATATCCACCATTAATGTTGGAGTTTTGTTCTCCCTCCATAGTGTCTATAGATGATTTCCGGACAAGGTACTACTAGGGATTCGTATTAAGCCTAACAACGAATGAATGTGCCCTATTCAGAATCATGTGTGTTCTTGCCAATCACATGCCGATGTGTCTGTTCAAGAATCCTCACTTGATTTTTTCTCTTGACTGATCACCCAGTGCAAAGACTGATTTCTTTTTTACTAGCTTCCTTTTTGTTTGTGAGGTCGTTCCGTGGATGCCCTGTTTATCTTAGTGTTTAGCTGGATAAGTCCGTTCGGTAGTTCCTGTGTCGAACAAGTTACAGCTTTGACATGTAATACTGGATGCAGGGTTTCATATACTATGTGAGCTTACTGTGCCGAGTGAACAGGGAATTTGATAACCGCTAGTGTAAAGATGACGTATGTTCTCGCCTGTTTCTCGAAAGGATCAATTGAAAAGCATTGGAACTGTTTCTCAGGCTCCTCAGGAAGGTATATATAAATTACGTGCTCAAAATTTTGATTATTCTTTAACTGAGGGCGGTAGTGAAGTTTTGTTTCTTCTGTCTTGCTTACGCCGCGGAAAGCGAATTCATGTGAGAGTTTCAAATAATAATTAATGGGATATAGAATTATCGTGAACCATTGTGAGGCTTACACTCTAAGAAGATATCCATGGATGTCTATGTGAGGGGAATACTAGAAGCCAGTATCTGTTATGCGTCATTTATTACTAGAACATTAATAGGTTGCAGTCTCATACTAGAGTCGAGAGGGAAATAGAAGGAAGTGAGATATACTCATCATCACGTTGCCCAATAAGACATTTATGTTTGAGCAGTTTGCTATGATGTCCTGTTAATATCATTTATGCATGCATTACTTTGAATAGTCACTTTAAAAAAGAAATATATTGTTTTGCGTAAACAATCACAGAATGATAACAAATATAATGAACACACCCTTTATAGAAATCTTCAATCGTTCTATCATTTACTTTTAAGGAGGAGTCAAGAAAGGGAAAAGAGGTTCGGTTGATTATTCCATTGATAATTAAGTTCATTAGCTGAGAAAAATTTTAAGATAACAAATATGATGATTCATTATTCGTTAAAGTGCGTGACAGAAGGAAATCAAAGCTTTTTCAATTATTATTCTTCACTAGTATCCAATAATTATGAATAACTGATAGCTAACATTCAATGATGAAATTGAAAATAAAATTTAAATTTAGATTAGTTTATTGGTCATATAAAATTTGAACATATAACTTTTCAAATTGTTGTAATGAATGTGATTGGTAATACAAATTGGTGGCCAACTTAGTTTCTTTCTTACAGTGAGAAACTAAAAATCATTGCAGTCTGGCAGTGTTGCAAATTATTATGATCCCCCTTAACATTGGAATATTTGATTCCCTGTTGGTTTGTCTATATAACAGTGCTGCCCCATGCAGCATACATTGTCTTTGCTGCAAGAATCATCTCTACGCATCTTCTCTCTTGATGGATGTCATTTCAAGCTTATATATTTTCTTTTTTTAACTGTTTGCTTTTGTTTCTGAGGTCGGCATGGATGGCTGCCAGGTTCAGTTGTTTCTCTGGATAGTCTGCTCATGTAACTAACAATCGTTAGACAGTCCGGTAATGCTTGTAACTTTGGGAGTGAAACAGGCAATTTACAAGCTCTAGTTTAAGGTGAAGAATGCTGTCTTTTGGTCTTGATTCGACTACATGCCTTCATTAACAAGTAAGGAACCAGGCCCTTACTAAACTAATGAATTAAAACCAGAAAGTTAAATGCCCATTAAAATCAAACCCGATGATTTCGTGGGAAAACCTCCTGCTTAAGGGAGGTTTAAAAAAAATAACCCACGACTGTCTCACAGGATTTTCAATCGTTTTCATAATATTCAAAGACAAAAGCAAAACCACGATTACACCAAATGTGGGAGGAAAAAGTTTTTAATCTCACGTTAAGCAATACCCCCCTATTGCCTTAAACCAAGCCTTAAGTAGAAAAATATATAATCCACGAAGATATCCCACTTGGACACAACCTAGACTTTTTTTAAACACTACACACTAATTCATTATTAGATTTAGGAATAGTTTACAGTCTTACGAACAAGAGAATGTATCCTAAAACGAACACATAAAAAGCCCTAGGATTGCTGTTGTTATTCGAAATAATTCTGCCTTGGTTTCTAGCCAGCCTTTGCCAAATGTTCTGAAGAGCGTTTCTCTCAAGTTGCAAAAATACAAAGAATGTTAGGAAAGTGCTTTTTTATATAAACAAGTCACTTTCCTAAACCTTTTTGACATTGGCTGGAAAGTCAAACTTTCTAAATGCCATCGGGAAGTGTGCCACGCTCACTTGCGCTACCATCGCCAGCTGGAAGTCAACTGAATCGTCATCATGAGAGCCTGGTGAATTACTAGGTCCCTGCGGTTTGTTTCATACTGCAAATACTCAATAAGAAACATTTTGGCATACCTTTACAAATTCCCTAAGTTGTCAAATCTCAAAACTACAAATAACATTTTCCCCATTTTTGAGTGATGACAAACAATGATTAAGATCTTCTCCAACTTTGTTCCCCACTTTTATATTTCCCCCTCATGGAATTCCCCATATTGAATTATCATTTAGCTACTCACATTTACTTCCCCTTTTGGCCATCATTAAAAAAGAATGTAGTAAACCAGTGATGATCAACTAAACACTTAAATCAGATCAAGACTAAAAGCAAAATATGTAAGGGAAAAAGCATGCCACAAAAGAAGATCATCAGACCAGGAAAAAGATAAATAACCGCATGCCATCATAACAGTAATACATCAAAAACAACTGAATATCCATCAACACAGTGATAAGCACACACAAAATGACACAATGGGAGAATTGTGCCACAGGCCTAGGAAGAGCGGGGAGATGAGGGGAAAGGGGACTATATAACAGAGTGAGTGTGCGATTGGCTTGGCATCATGTCTTGATGGCCTTTTCTGCAAGGCAGTTTTATCTTTGCCTGTCAATCAGCATTCTTCTTTCTCCAGAGCTTTGAAACCACTGAAGAACCAGGTCCCTCACTCTGCTGCAGCAAGAAGTTTTGCCCTTTGACATAACAATCTTGCCTCTTTACCACTTAATCCGGCACAGTAAGATCCTCAATCTCGTGCTTAAGTTGATCCTGAGCATAATAAGTTGCGGCCATCTTGCTTTGCGGATGCTCTTCCTTCAATGCATTCACACGCAACCAACGGTACTCTCAGAGATAGTCCTGTTTAAGCATTCCCGAACCTTTCCAAATCTACAGAGGAATTTGAAATGCTTGAATACCTATGTGACGAAGATATCTGCTAACCCAGTTTGTCCGTTTCATTAGTGAACACCTTCCTCTCAATGATGGTTTTGTGAAATATGACTCAAGAATTTAGACCAAGGGAGGTCAGGGCCTTCGATGAAGCTATACAACATCTCCATCACAAACACAATACAGACAGCAGCATGTTGCGGGAATGTTACTCTTTTCTGTGTGAGGGGAGGAGAAACTTAGTTTATGACTCAAAAACCAGTTGATACTCACTCTTCATGATTTTCTTTATAACTCCCAGCAACCTTAGTTGGGAGTGATCTTATAAATCACAGCAAGCAAATTCAGAAGAGCAGTTATGCCCATTACAGACGGAAGTCCCCTATCTAGGTACCCTGAGAATTTTGCTCACCACCCATCATCAAAAATATAAGCAATGTAATTTACCCGTCGTTGAGGATGCTCCCATCGCTCCTTGAATGAATATTATAGTATAAAAGTCGCGCAATTCCTTCTTCAGGAGAATGGAGGGATTTCCTGTTGAACAAGTGTAACCAAGATTGAGATCTCTATCCATATCATGAAGAGAGAATCCATGCCAGGAAGAGTTATGATACCCATACAAAATTCTCCTGCCAATACGCTTGGTTCTTAGATGTAACACCACTCCTGCATGTTGAACCCTTAATCTCTCCTAGCTTGGGCACCCAGTCCCTTTGACCCTTCCTTTTTCCCTCAGGAACTCTATTTTTCGACTTTGTGTTTTCCACCCTTTGGAACTTTTTCATTTTTCTTTTCTGACCCTTGTTCTATGTGTCTTTCCACTTCTTCACTAGACACTCAACTACATTGGCCCAGGTATTTTTAAATTTGATACCTTGAGGTTCTGCACTTCAACTGCAGACGTAGAACGTGCTGCCCCCCCACCTTTCAAGGCAACGCCATCAATTTGAGTGCCAGAATAGTAGTAGCGTCGTATCCTAGGGGCCGCGTCTACAACCTTATCTTCCCTTTTCAGATTCTACAGCTTCCGATTTCTTCACCTTACATTTAAGGGTTCCTCCTCGCTTTCAGATCGTTTAGAGGAAGAGGAGAAGAGTACCTTCCTAGATTCAGGGGTTTTATAAAAAATAGGAGTGAGTGATTCGTACCGATTCCCTCTTCAATACTTCAGTTTCATATCGCAATGCTTTTTCCCGCATCATGCAAGTTTTGATCACCAACGCTTAACTCGCTGCCCAAAAAATAATGACAGAAGCCTGATGCTTCGTTTAGATTCACCTTCAAGAAATTATAGGCGCCAACATGTCTGAGCGAGACTGGTCCGGTTAGGCACAAATGAACTGTTTCAGATCTCAGCATAGGGAATTATCAGGGGAGTGTTTCTTTTGTTTTTAAGACAATTGGAAAGATGGGATTGAGTCTAAGCCTGTTGTAGTGATCGGAGGTAGAAATCAAGAGGCTTATTCACTAAGAGCCATCTAGCATTTGTTTGGAGGACGATGGAGGGGAGAAGGTTTTTCTTACGGAAAAAAAATTCTTGATGAAACCGTGAGGAGAGGAAGAAGAAAACAAAGTTTGCCTTTTTGCTTTGCTAAAACCCTCGTGAACAAGAAGAAAAAGGTAAGAGAAAGATGAAGATTCAAAAAAGAAGTAACAGGCGTTTTGATTAAAAGGCGTTGGAAAAGGGCCAGATCCGTTATTGGATGGGTGTTTGAGAGAGAAATGAGGGCGACTAACGGTCAGGGGACCGATATGGCACGTGGCATTATCAATGGTCATATTTTTTCAGTTCAATTTAATGCTGAAAAAATGCCTAACCTGGACAGGCCACAGGTACCATCAGCACAGTTCAACTTCATTCCTCAGTTGTCTAGGTGCTTCCCTTGCCTCCTAAAAGGGTTCCTTATGACGAGTATACCTACAAAGCGTACAAAAAGGGATCTGTTCAAATATTAGAGGTTCACACAAGGATACCGACCACGGCATTGTAGCCATCAAGGGAGCTTCAAATGGTGGAAGATTATAACATACTATGGAGATCAACAGCCAAATTCAGTCGATTTCTCTCAAAATTGAATTTGTCCTGCACCTTAGAGCTTCTGGTGGAAAATGTCTGCACAATTTGCTCTTCTGTTGAGACAATATGTGCCGACCACAATATTTCCCTTCTCAAACTATCCTCTCAAAAGTGATGTATAACATAATATGCTTTGTTCCGTATGGTGAACTGGAGTCTTCCCTCTACTACAGCCACTAGTATTGTCAAACAAAGCGGAATTGCTTTGAGGTGAATTCCAATATATTCCAAGTGTTGCCCTGATCATGGCAAACTGGAAAACAACACGGCTGAAGCAGCACATATCGCTTCAAGCAGTTTAAAGAGCAACATAGTTCTTCTTCTGGTTACCCAGAGAAAGTGATGCATCAGGAAATGAGCCATCCAGATTTGGATACTCTTACGTCAGTTGATAACCAGCAAAATCAGCATATGCAAAACCAAACAAGGCAAAAATATCACTGCAGAAGAAGGAACCAGGTCCCCTGCTTTCTTCAAGTATCTAAGAATACGTTTTGCAGCCTTCAAGATGCTGAATCACGAAGGAAATTCTTGAAACCCCCCCCCCCACCCCCCCCCCCACCACCCCCCCCCCCCCCCCCCCCCCCCCCCCCCCCCCCCCCCCCCCCACCCCCCCCCCCACCCCCATGGACACAAAATTCAACACTATGTAACAATATCAGGCCTGCTTCATGCTAGCTGTTAAATATAGCAAGGATCCAATGAATTCCTAGTACATATGAGTTGATTCACAAAGAGGATCAGGAGTTCCTCTACTACCAGCTTGATTTTGTTACCATAGGAGTAGCAATTAGGTTTAGAATCAAACATATGGAAATTTCTTCAGCAGCCTCCTAATGTACTTCTCCTGGATAACAATGGAAATCCATTTGATTGACTGCTTATCTGCCAGACCTTAGGAGAATGTTAATCACCAATCATGCTCCTTTCAAACTCCTTTCCCATCAATGATGAGAATTTTCACACAAAGTTCTGAAGTAGCATCCAAAAATTAGGTCATCCACATAAACTTGAATGATAAGCAGTGTCTTGTTCTCTTTTAATAAGAACAAGGATGTATATCTTGCCCTCTTTTGAAACCATTCTTTAGCAGAAACTGTGACAGCCTTTCATACCCATGCTCTTGGAGATTGCTTCAGACAAATAGAGAGGCTTATTCATTCTGAACACATGATCTGGTAGCTCTGATCTTCAAAACTAGGAGGTTGGTTGCCATACACCTCTCTCCTTGAGGATTCCAGTTTGAGAAATGCACTCTTCACATCCATGTGATTACAGCTTGACCACCATGAAAGGAGCAAAAACTATTAAAATTCTAATAGCCTGACCATTCTGGCAAACAGGTGTTAAAAAAGTCTCATCATAGTTTATTCCCTCTTCTGATGTTCATTGCACTACCAACCTGGATTTGATTATAGTACTCAACTCCATTTTCATCTAAGCTTGTTTCTAAAAAAACATCTAGTTCCTATTAAAATTCTGCCGTCAGATCGAGTGAACCAGGTACCATAATGCTGCTCTTCAAATTGATGAAGTTCGTCTTGCATAGAATTTATCTAGTGCGCATCAACTAATGATTCTTTCACCTTCTTGGGCTAATAGATGATATGAATGTGATAATGCAACTAGATTTCATGTTCTTGATCTAGTATGCATATCCAGAATTCAAAGGAGAAATGAGTTATCAGAGGAGGTGCCCATGACTATGCTTTCCATCCAGACCTTGGAGCAGACTGATTAAGTGATCACATGTTCTCTTAATCAAGGTGACATCATTGTTGGGGAGTCTGATTATGCTACTCTAGCTGCGAATTTTTATAGTAAGTACAAGTACCATATCATCCTTTCTAAACTCAACAGCCTCTGTCAGCGTAGACGATGATTCTGATCAGAACAGTCATTTTTTAGGTGTTGATGGCCATTGAATCAGCTTTGCCTCTCAGTCTTCTTGATTTGACATTTTATCAATCATAATCATCATTTGATCTATATTCTTCAAGCTTCCATACTCATCAAAGATACAACAGAATGCTTTTCTTCATGCATAGTAGTTGTTGAATATGTTGGAAGCTTGATGGATGAGAATATCCAAAAACACGCCTTCATCACTTCTAGCGATCAAAATTTTCCTAGACATCCTTCCATGATTCAGCACGAAAACATCTGCCATCCAAATGTCTTAAGATAGCTCAGCATTGTCTTTCGATTGTTGAGACAGCTCATATCGGTGTTCTTATCAAAAAAACTCTTATTAGACACCTGTTGCTAAATGACATGCTGTGGTTAACAGCTTCAGCCCAGAAACTTGGCGGAAGACTTTATAATAATCATAGTTCTGGAAAATGTTCACAATGGTTCTTATTTTTTCTTTCCACTACTCCAATTTTGTTTGAGTGAAGGAGTTCTTGGAGCCAGAAAAATATGGAGTGTACCATGTCGCCATGCAGAATTTATCCAGTGTTGAGTTCTCAAACTCCAGCAGTCAGTACCATGATCAGATAGCATGCTTGCAAATAAACTGATTCAATTGCGGTGAATCATTTGAAAAACCCCCAACTTTTCGCGGTTGTGTGCCTTTGATCTCAGAATCTTGTCCAAGGTATCTCGAGTAATCATCAACAATCACCAAAATCCTAATTCTTGCATTCTGCCTTTGAACCTTTAAGGTCCACACAAGTCCTATGAAGAAGCCCTCTGGTTCTGATGATGGTACTTATTTTTGGATTTTTTTAAAGGCTGATCTGATTTGTTTTCCTTAACACAGGCTTCACAGATCTTATTTCAGCAAAGTTCATCTGGGCAGACCTAGGACCAGGTCCTAGAAATAATGTTTAATAAAGATGAGCTTACATGCCCCAGACTACGATCCAGAGATCAGCATTCTCATATGAGCACTAAAAGTTAGGTATCTCAATGAGATGTGGTCTAAGTTTGCCACATACTTAATATTTTTAACGCTCTCCTCCTGCCTAAGTGAGAATTACCTGTGGTAGTTAGACTCACCACAGTGCATTTCTCAGAAGTAAATTTGACCTTATTTCCTTTGGCACAGATTTGTGACACACTAACCGGCTGTACTTAACCCATCCACATGAGACACATTGTCAATTGAATCTTCAAGAGATCTTCCTACTTTGCCAACTCAAAATGTACCCCTTCTTCCATCACAAAAGAGGACCCCTCCTCCTTGAATTGTCTTGAGGAGGACTAAGTTTTTTACATCACAAGTAATAGGTTAGAGAATCCCTGTCCATATACAAACCATGACTGTTGCTCCTCTCACTCACCCTGCACCAAGAATTCATTGTTAGGCTGGGAAACCCCATTTTAGCTTGAGTTCCCAGTAGGCCGACAAAGGGTGATGAGATTGGGATTTTAGTACAATATGCGTAGATTTTGAAGCTTCTAACAAAGGAAATAGGGAGTAGAGGCATGTTTTTCTTTGAAAATTGTGGAATGTTGCATACATTCTTTGAAGGACCAGGTCTCTCCCTTGGCGTACATTTTGCCTTTCAGCATTAATGAGAGAGCCTTGCACAGGGAGTTTCTCCACTAGAACCACTCACCCTTCAAATTGTCCATTCTTACCACAGTGAAGACATAGTAGATTTGTAAGACACAAAACACTACTTACTATTGAGGATTATAAGGGGGAGCGGGAGTGATGTTCAAACTTCCTAGCTTTCTGATTGAAGTTAACTCTGATTTGTTGCATTGACAATAACTTTTGAGGATTTTGTCCCACATAAGTGATTTTTTTTTTTTTTCAAGAGTTTTTTCTCCTTAAGTTTGATATACCTATCTAATTTGGTTACTCTTTTTCCCGCGAACAGAACAAGATTTTTCTTCTCAGAGTTTTCAATTTTCTTGATTTTAGCTTGTATTAAATCATTTGACATTCCATTCAGATTTTCAGCTTCTTAGTAATCTGGTTCACTGTTCTTCAGTTCAGAGTTATTTTGCACTCTACTTAGATACACAATTCTTGGGACATTTTTCTCTTCAAGTTTAACTTGTTTGCAGTTTAAAAACTGTCCGTTCAGCATTCATGGTGTCTTTCAGATATAACTTCTATCAAAGAAGTTCAATCAGACTTGCCAAAGTTCTCAATTTTTTAAAGAAGAATATTTATACAAGTCATGTGTCTATGTTCTAGAAGAGTACCTGATTGTCTCTTCCTTCATTTTCTGGTGTGAGCCATGAAAGCAAACATTTTCATGAAGAACAGTTGCAGCTAGTACAGCCACCATAGACCACATCTTTGAGTTCCTCAGGGTATTATGAATCACTTGAGAATCACCCATGCAGCAAGAGCCTTTGACAAACCAAATCTGCAGCAGCTTTCGATTCTCTTTGCCCGAGAGTAGTTACCAGCCCTTCTATTTCTTTATCATCTTGGTTTTTGGGTTCTTTGTTTTCATTCTGAGGCAAAGGACACTCTCTGATGAAATTGCCCAGCTTTGCCACAATTGTAACAAGTCTCACTTGGTGCATTGCGAGTACCATTTGTTCCCTTTTAAAAAATTCAATTTGTTTCCCTCACCTTTTTTGGAATCTGCCTGTGAGATACCATATCATCATCACTTGACTTATCTCGGATTGTACTTCAAGATCAGGGACTTGTCCTTATTGACGTCCTTCTTTGATGAATCATAATTTCTATTCATCTCATGTGTCTTCAGGAGTTCCAAGCAAATAATCCATAGTCAGCACCTTCAAATCTTTGGCTTCTATTACGGATTTCAAAACCTTGATTTCTTTAAGATTGAGGTAGAATTCGAAGTACTTGTGACTTGTTACAGCTCATGCTTATAGGTTTTCACCAAGACTTCGCAGCTCATTTGGAATGGAAGACCAATTTTGTGAACATGTCATGAATTGTTCTCCTTCCTTAATTTTGCAGTTTCATACCTTGAGGTAGTATGTCAATATTTGATTCCTTTGGCCCTTGTTCAGTTCCTTGATGAGACATCTTCAAACAGTCCCAAATTCCTTAGCAGAACTCACAAGCTTGGAAACCATGTGAAAATCACTAAGTCCTATCCAACAGACAAGAAGAGTTTTTGCTCTATACCCCTTTTCAATCTTTTTCCTATCAGCTTTGTCGTATGTCTGTTTAGGCTTTGAACAAGATTATTTTCTCACCAACGCTTTTCTTCCATCATCGGAAAATAAAGGTCCAATCAAGTACATATCCCAAAAAGCTGGTCTTCAGCCATGAGGTAGTCCTGCATTCTAACGTTCCCCAACTGTTAGAAATTGACCATTGAAACGGGAGGGTCTGGTCCGGGACGAAGACATTCTTCACTATTAGTGGAGCAGCCATTCTAGAACAAAATATCACTTTCTTGGGTGTTAACCAAATAGGGAGTGCGCTCTGATACCACTTCTTAGAAATATGCTTCACTTAACAAGTAATGGACAAGGTCCCTTACTTACACAGAATGAATCAAACCAGAAAGTTAAATGCCAGTAACATCAAAACGATGATTTTACGGGAAACCTCCTTGCTTAAGGGGAGTGGTACAAACCCAGACCTGTCTCAACGGATTTACAATCGTTTTCACTAATCTTCAAAAGCAAAAAGTATAAAAAACACCGATTACCCCAAATGTGAGAAGAAAAAGTTTTTAATTTCACGCGAAGCAATATAGTCCTAGTGCTTACACAAGCTAAGTAGAAAACTATCTACCCACTAAGCATCCACTTGGACACCTAAAACTTTTTAACATACCACCACTAAATCCTTATAGATTTAGGAATAGTTTAACAATTAAGAACAAGAGAATGTATTCCTAAAAAACTGAACAAAAAGCTCCAGAGATTCATGTGTTTTGTAATAATTCTGCCTTTGTTTTCTAGAAGCCTTGTAAATGTTCTTGAAGAGGTTTATCCAAGTTGCAAAAAATTACAAAGAAGGTTTCGTAAAGTGCCTTTTATATCAAAAGTATTCCTAAACCTTTTGCATTGGCTGGAAAAGTCCACTTTCTGACGCCATCGGGAAGTTGGGCACCTACTTTCTTGTACCGTCTCAGCTGCAGTCAACTGATGTTCATCATGATGAGGGAGGGTTGGTAACTCTACTAGGTTCCTGGGTTTGTTTCATCTGAAAACTCAAGAAGAAACCTGGTACATTTACAAGGTCCCCTAAGTTTGTCAAATAATCAAAAACTACCAATAACAGTCTTTAAGTGAAGTATTGCTATTTCTTTTTTTGTCGTCTAATTGGAAAGCACATTCTGGTCTTAATACAATGTTTTCAAACAATAATCAATATCAGTTAGGATTAGTGGCATATTCCTAAGAGTTTTCTATGTAGGCATTTATTCCAGAAATTAGGGTCGCTAGAACTAGAAGGACCCCCCCCCGGGTGAGATGAGATCCATCCATCACACGATATTACAACTTTGTCTTGATCATGTTGTTTATTTTTTTAATTATATAAATTGCATTTTTCATCTCCAGCAAAGTTACATATGATATGACGAGATACAAAACAGTGAATTACTACTCCCTAATAAGAGAAGAGGATATAAGGCTATCCTATTTGAGGATGAAGAAAAAATGCAAGATTTAACCCATGTGAGGCAATATAACAAACAATCTATCATTATCGACATTGCACAGTACAACGTACACAATTACTCTCAAGGAGTTACCAAATCGATCATTCACTTTCTTCTTTCATGTTATAAAGTTTGTCATCTCCACCTATTCATTTTCATTAGTCCTTTTTTTTAACGAGTCTTTAGTTTTGGCAAACCATATATGACCATATGTTCGGATTGTCGTGAATAAGCGATGGCCAGATGTGAGCGCAACTTTGTTTCATGTATGTGCAGTGACTTAAAATAAGCCAGTAGTCTCCGTGATAAGCTATCAATTCTCTCAACTTCAATCCTAAATTCTCTATTGTTATTAGAGCTGAGTTCATTAATAGTCACCATAGACCGTGGAAGTAGCTTTCCGCTATAAAATCATAATAATATTCATTCCTCACCACTATTAACTCCATACAACAATTACTTTAGCCTTGCCAGATTTTTGGTTACACCAATCGATTGAATGAATAAGCAAAAAAATTAATGATGTCCACGGTGGTATCGGGAATCAACCCTCCGCATCCATAATAACTTACAACATCCGTCAAATTAATCTTCACAGAGCGTTTAGAGGCGCTCTGGAAACCATTTAACTGAACCAATTATTATGTCGGAGATATGGCTATCAGCAAGTAACAAATATTCAAGTCAGGGTAGGGTTCATCTTAATCTCCTCTAAAATGGCCTTTACAGTATCAGACAAAAGGGTGTAAGATATGTTAAAATAGTTTCCTTGTGTTTGTAAATGTCCTTGCGTTTAAGCCTCGACACTGCTTTCAACCAATGCCTGACAAGGCCCATTAACAAGGAGACATTTCCTTAGCATGTTCAGGACGGGATTAATTGTTTTCAAAGTCCACCATAACTTTTTAACATTTGATGGACACATTATCAGAGGAAATAACACTATGTCGCAACTAACATTGGCCGAACTATCTTGGAAGGAAATGAACCTCTTTCTAAGTGTAATGAAGTAGTGGGTAATGTATGCAACTCGGATTAGGCACCACGGAAATACATTAACTTAGGTTAAAAAGGGAATACTCTCTAAGTCTAATTAGTTAGTTTGAACTTTGTTTGCAAACTAATTATAAACAACCTAAATCACATTTACTTATTTCAAGGACTTGAAATCTTTCTAAGTCTAATAGTTTAGTTTTAACTAAATTTAAAAATATATTGACAACTAAATCAACATTACTTATCTGAAGAATTTAACATCTTTCTAGTCTAATTAGTTTCGTTTTTTAACTAAGTTCAACGCTATATTCCCACTAAGTTACATTAATTTATTAATGCACTTAACATCTTTCTAGTTCTATTCGTTAATTTTACACCTGATTAAACAAGTTATATTCATACTAAACTCACATATTGAATGATTTGAAGAACTTTACATCTTTCTAAGTTAACAGTTTAGTTTTAAGTTATATTCAAACAATACTTCAACAACTCTGCGAAGAAAGCAAGGGACGGAGGAAAAGAACGGGAGTTAAGGGGCGGGCGAAGGGAAGAGGGGGGGGAAAAGGGAGGCCAACACGAGATGGACCAGAAGAAAGCACATTAATTTATTTTTAAAGAATCTTAACCATTTTTATAAGTGTAATTATTTTAGTTTTTCTTTTTCAAGGCACCATATTCACCCAATTAAGATTACATTTACTTATTTGAAGAGCAATCAACATCTTTCTATGAGGAATGAGGTTAGTTTTATCTTATTGTGAACAACTATGTTGACCACTAAATCAGATTAACTATTAAAGCACATTAAAATTGTTCTAAGTCTAATTATTGAGTTTTAACTTAATTACACACACATAATATATTCACCAAACTAATCACATTTATTATTAAAGAAATTAAACATCTTTAAAAGGTATAATTATGGTTAGGTTAACTTAATTTAAATACGATTGATTACCAATTGTATGGACCCAAAAACAAGCCGCGAGTGGTAACCCACACGATATTCTCACTAGCTGAGCGAGCCAAAAAAAATCGTAAACCCCCAATAATTTCACCGGATATCAAATAGGATATGTAAAAATAATGCGGAAGATCCAAAAACGTGGAACGGAAGCAAACGAAAGAAACGTGTCGAAAGGGGAAGAAGGATATCCCCAAATCTGGAACCTCATACAATCAGAACATCTATCCTTCAAATTACCAAGTTAAGAGTATTTAAGAAGCTAAAAAAGTAAACAGATGGACCGTTCGACTTAAAGCCCCCATCAAGGAGTTGAAGGAGAGAATCCAGCCCCACAGCTAGGAATGACTAGCTCACCTAACAGTCTGATGTGCTGGAGACTGGCTAGAGTTGAGGGCGTGTCGAAATTTGATGGTACAACTTGATGCACTCCACAAAATAACAAGGAAGAAAATAAAAGTAGGGATCAGGACAAGGAAACACGCTACGGAGTAGGTATCATCGGCCAACTCAAAATAGAAAGCAATATATAGGAAACAATAGTATAAAATCAACGACAATACTTAACAAGGTGCAACATTACACACATGAACCATTGAAAAACAACACCCTGATAGGTACACCCTCAATCACAAAAATCAAGCACACCCTCTGAGGACTCATGACCCCATACCATACTCGTTTTGGGAAATAGAGTTCTTTGAGTTTGAGTTATATCAGTTAGTCAAGATTCCTTCCTTAATGTTATTGTGTAGGAAAAGTGAAACTCCGATCCCATAATCATGTCGGAACGTGAACCTCATACCCAATATAATACCGTTGTCGGAACGTGAAACTCCACATCCCAATAATACCGCTGTCGAAACGTTAACCACTCACGATTCCAATTATCTCATCCATTTGATTTCATCAAGCCTTCTTTATTCAAGGCGTCATATTAAATAGAGAGGATTCAGTTAGACCAATTCAACACTCTCATAAGATAGGCCCAACCACAAACAAAACAATCATAAACTATTAACGACTGTTAGTCGTTTGAGCACAGTTAGGAGTTTATTCTGGGTATTAACTGTCTGGGTCGGACGGATCCCCACAACGGTCGTAATGGGCGCGACAGACCTTCGAGGGTATGTCCGTTCCAAAAACTTCGATCCTGAAAATTGAGTACTGCGATCGACTTCTGAACGTCACGCACGTCCAATGGCAGGACGGACCTGTCGTTGGACGACGGGCCGTCACAATCTTTCCACAGAATGAGTTCGAACTCGGTGACGATCCGCAGGACGCGACCGTTCACAGGCGTGACGGACCGTCAAGGCTGCGTAACCATGGCGGGGTCGGATTTTTGTTAAAGTTTTAAGGGGCGTTTTGGACTATTCAGCTTATATTATAAAGTTATTTGGTTATTAATGTTAATATATCAATTTGTGGTGGGGGTTAAAGGATGATAACCTTGAAATAAAAAGTGGGGATTTTTTATCATCTTTTATACTTAATTATATGAAAATCCCCCTAGGGTTTAAAAGAAAGAAAAGGTTTTTGAATAAGAAAAAAAAAGAAAAGAAAGGGAGAAAAAGAAGCAGGAAGAACGATGAAGAGAGAGAAAACGAAGGACAACAAGGATTTGGAGAAGTAGATTGATCGATCATGATCTTAGGTGGAGGTAGGTTATGGTTTATGCTATTATAGTAGTAACTCTTACTAGACAAGATATGTATTTGAGGTAGTATTGGTAAAGTCTTCTATATGCGTAAATGTATGCTTTGCCATTTGAGTAATTATGTAATTGTTAATGTGTTGGAAAGATGAGGGTCTTGTGAAGCTTAAACCTAACCCTCGTTGTTAATATGATGATTTGCCTGTATAAAAAGAGGCTTGCTGAACTAAAAGAATGAGGTTAGTGGATCGAGGTGTCACGTTTCGACACCCGGATAATAGTTAGTGGATCGGGTAAAAACGTTCGAAACCAGGATAGTAGCTAGGTGGATCGGGGGTCAAGTTCCGACACCAGGATAGTAGTAGAGGATCGGAGTGTACGTTCGACACCAGGATAGTAGTTAATGGACGGGGTGTCACGTTCAGACACCAGGGATAGTAAAAAAAGAATGAATCTTGAAAGAAGGTTAATATACTCAGATTAAGAACATATTTTTTCCACCCCCCCCAAAACAATGCGTAGGGTTGTACGAGGCATGAGGTTCCTCATAGTGTATTGGGTGGTAGCAATAGTTTATGGGTACTGTTGTTGTTATTGTTGGAGCTATGGTAGAGATTTTATGTTTTATATGATATATATTGTTTCATTTTGAGGTAGCGATGATACCTACTCAGTACAGTGTTTGTACTGACCCCTACTGGTATGTTAATTCTTGTTCTGTTGTGGAGTTGCAGGCAGCGTACCCTCGGACTTCGACTCCACCCGCCAACTCTAGCCCAGACCCTTCAGCATACTAGATTCAGGGTGAGCTATTGTTCCTAGACTCTGACTGGATTCTTCCTTCGCGTCTGCTTGTCTTGAAGTCGGACATTGGACCATCTCTTTTATTTATTTTAGTTTCTTAGATACTTTCAGATTAGTAATTTGAGGATTAGATGTTCTTGTGATGATGACTTCCAGGTTTTGGGGGATAGTAATTGCTAATTTAGAAGCTATTTACCCACCCTTTGATTTCGTTAATGAATTTTAAGTCTTCAGATTTTTCTGTTTATTATGGTTGAAATGTTGGGATTGGATTGGATTGGTCTGGTTAGCTCACATAGGAGAGTAATTGGGGGTACCATCGCACCGCCGTTTTGGGTAGGTGACAAAAACTTGGTATTCACGAGCATTAGGTTCGTTGGTCTCATTCACACAAGAACGAGTTAGTAGAGTCTTGAGGAACGCTAGTGGGGACACCTTTACTTTTCTTTTGTGAGAGGTATTATAGGACTTTAGGAAAAATCCATTCCTTCTTTCTTTCGTGCTATTACTTGGATTCAATGGGTACTCAGCTAAAAAAATTGGTATTGACCATCTTCCACTCTAATTTCGTAGATGGTTCAGACTAGAGCAACAACTGCGGCCAACACCAACACCGGTATTAAGACAAGATGAGTCTGAGCCATGCCACTGGGGCGGTAGCTCGAAGAGGAAGCCGTGGAGAAAGAGGCTGTGTGTGTTTGCTCGGTACCGGTAAGAGGTCAGGCGGGAGTCATAGAGGAAGAGGACAAGAAAATGTCCCATTCTAGTTACGAGGGCGGTTGACTCTCCACCGACTGAGGAATAAAAAATAAAGTAGTTAGTAGAGAGAGGGTGAGGAAGCGGGAGGAGGACATGAGCAGTGCAGAATAGTTAGATGATCAGGGACAGACACCCCTACAGTGTTTCTGCAACCAGCACTCAGGTCAGGGAGTAAATCATGAAGCTGCTGTTGCTCCACAGCTGGATTGCTCATTGGAAATACGGCACGTTTCCTCGATTGACTACAGAGGCCATAATGACACAGTGATCGGCACAAACTTGTCAGAGTAAGTTCGTGAAATTGAAACCTCTAGTCTTCAGGAGTTGTGAATCTGAGAGATGCCTAGGATTTCTCAGTCGATGTCAGGAAATAATACACAAGATAGGCATAGTAGAACGATTTGGCGTCGAAGTTGTGACTAGCAAATTCAGGGGAACGCCAAAGGTACCCCCGGTGGCGATCGTATTGAGGGTTCACCAGCAAAAGCACAACTAGACTTGGGCATCATTCTCTTGCTTGTTTATGGAGACGTTATACCCCCGACTTAAGGGATAGGAGGGGAGAAGATGAGCTTTTGAGCTGAGAGACAGCAAGGCAGATGTCGGTCCAATGCGTATGAGGCTAAGTTCGTGCATGATTCGAGGTATGCCACCCATCTTTGCTTAAGCCACAAGAGGGATTCGCCGTTTTGTGAAGGGATGAGGTCAAGGATTTGAGATCCAGCTTACAGGATTACTGCATCACAATCTCAGGACAGTGGTGTAGACTTTGTGTAGTAGAGGTGGAGGGAGAGTGAAGACTAGATGACTTCACATGGCAATCAAACAACTAAGAAGTTTCGTAAGGGGAGGTGATTTTAGTGGGTTTTTAATCCAGAGGGAGAAGAGTCAGGCGGTTATACTCCCGACCATTCAGTCTGCATGCGTTTATGTAGCTGCGGGGTCCACGCAGACCGGTAAAATTCTCTGAGTTTGGGGGTTATCCCCCAGACTCCGTCGTTCTCAAAGAGACCTAATTCTTGAACCAGAGATTTATGATGTGGGGAAATTGGAATATTAAGAGATATTGTCAAAAAACAGAGTCACATACCCCCAATTCAGAGGTAGAGGATGGTAATGGAAGAGGCCGGCCATTCTGGAAGACGTGGTGGGTCAAGGTAATGTTGGTCACCAAACCAACCGGGGGGGGGGGTGGCGGGCAAAAAGGAAAGCGACTGCAGAACATACATGGTAGGTAGGGGTCCAAACGGGCGAACAGGGATTAGGGCCCATTTGTTACGCTTTCCCTGGCAGCAGCCGTTGGCGGTCGGAAGCGCA
Source organism: Solanum habrochaites (assembly GCA_027704765.1). Taxonomy (NCBI): domain Eukaryota; kingdom Viridiplantae; phylum Streptophyta; class Magnoliopsida; order Solanales; family Solanaceae; genus Solanum; species Solanum habrochaites. The sequence continues at coordinate 390 of JAKWJA010000928.1, read as the reverse complement.
GACATATGATTGCTGTTACATAGGAATTCTTTTGGTTTGTAATTGCATGGCTTCTGATATTGATGCCTGGCCTCACATTTATATGATCCCTCATTTGCTACTGCCTTAATTTACATTGTGAATCTGCGTGACAGCCTGCTTGTGTCTGTTTCTACTCCGGTGGCGTGAGTTTCTGTGTGTAGTTGAAAGGGTATATAAGTCTTGTATGGTGAATTTGGGTGTGGGAGCGCAATACTTCATTGTAGACTTGTTATCTTAGAAATGTTGGATGTTCGATGTAATTCTGGGTTGGACTTGGCTTTCTCCAAATTTGACAATCTAGCATTTGTCATGCGTAAAACTGTAACGTTGGCAAAAGCCTTGGGACAGATCTGTTAGTGTGGGGAGGGT
>JAKWJA010000927.1:0-26937 GCA_027704765.1 Solanum habrochaites | reverse complement strand
TATAACGCTCCAAGAACACATTAGATTAGAAGTGGACAAAGAGATTAAAAGTTGTGGATTCTATAATGTCGAGAATTCAACAGGTAAACACTCTTGGTATCTATATTGATCTTTCGTTATAACTGCGCTCAACTCTTGAGAACAAGTGGCCAATTGTTAGTTCTATGTAATACATCTTGAGCTATCCCCAGATGCACTTCTTCATTGTTTCTCTTCTTGCATGGAAGTAGCTTGTTTTCATCAATTTTGTGAACGAATTAGAGAATAACTTATAAATAGAATGCATTTGGTGAACTTGAATTTATTGTACCACCAGCAAGTTGTGATAACATTAGTGATCTTCTGTATTTTCCTAATAAAGGCAAGGTTCTTGCGTTATCCCAAAACTCATTGCCAAGGAAGGGAAGCTTGAAGACACTTATAGTTATTTTCTTTTTCATTTGTTTATTGCATAAATGACTTGAATAATGAAATATTGTGAATTGTATATTTTCTTGAGTTTCTTAGTAATAGAAGTACTTGTTATATCTAGTTTAAGGATAGTTTTCTTATGTTTCTTGAATTACAATGAAAAGATAGTTTTGTGGCAACAAAATTTGTAAGAAATAAATTAGTACCTGTGGCGATAATAAGTTGCCACAAATCTCAAGATTTAGTGGCAATTAGAGCTGCAATTGAAAGTATTAAACATCTGCATGACATAAGTCGCTACTGAAATCCTTTCTTTAGTGGCGATGAGAGTTGGAACTAATAGTATAAGACCTTTTGTAGCGTCTGTAATAGCCATTGAAAGTCTAACTTCAAGTGGCGACTTACAATACATATATTTTGTGGAAGCTTTTTTGTAGCATACTTGGTTATTTTTAGTCGCCACATCATGAATTTATTTTCTACCAATTTTTTTTTAAATTGTTTCATTAGTTCTATAATTAGTAGTAAATTAGCTGCAGTTAATATTAATCATACTTAATTAATTTGTATGTATTGATTGAGTAATACATGTTATTGAATTATGAAAGTACATTAAGAAAAATTGATATATTATCATCATCAAAAGGAGACAAAGTGCAGTTGTAATATACGTCTCTAATTGGCATTACATCGGGGGAACAAAAAGAGACTTCGGTGCAAGAAGGTACAAAATAATAATAATAATAATGACTCGATTGATTCGCTGGAGATTCCCAAAAAAATCAGTTCGAGTTGAACGACAAGTTGTAAGATCTGATCTAAAAGATCAGCCCGCTACAACCAATACCATCAATAGTAACACTTTCTTAAAAATCTCCGACAGCGAGCTACCTACTCTTCTCGTCAAATTCTCACGTTCATTTTTTTTAATCTATTTTCCTTCTAAAATGCTTATTTCGTGTGTGATTATACAACCTTGGATGATTTGATGGTGTAGCTAAATACCCCAAGTAAGTTAGGGTTCATAAAAAAATCACTTTAATCCTTCTTACGCTGATTAAGAAAAGATTATTATGTGAAAATTTACAATATATACTATTAGTTTAATTATAATAGACGACCTTTCAATTGTATAATCGTTTGTAATTGGGTCTCAGTGGTAATGTTATGAACACTCAATCAACACATCTTAATTTGACAATACTATTTTTTATATTCTAAATGAGGAAGAATTTTGAATGAAATGATTTAACGCCTTGATCTCGTGTTTTCATCTTAATAATCTGAGGTGGATTACTAATTAAATGATCTACTCCTCCTCTTTACTCTAGTTAGAATTTTTTTTGTTTACATGGAATAGTAGGAGAGATCAATCATTTAATCGTAATTCCCCTCTCAATCATTCACGATGGTAAACACTTGGTCAACTTGCTCCAATCTTTCACTCATAATTCTTCCTCTTTAAGATATATAAAAATAGGTCCTAGCAATCTATATGCGTTGATTAAGGTTCATAACATTCCAATAACAAAGTATAAATAAATCCGGATACAATTAAAGGTCATATACTATTAATTACTCTAGTTATAGTCAGTGCAGTTTTTCATAATATAATCTTTTCCTTAATCACAATAAGGTGGAGTAAAGTTAAATTTTTTTCATCTAACCTAACCTCGCTCCTTGCGGTATCTACTTTCACCATTAATTACCTCGAATGTTGTTAATCAAGCCAAACATAATTTTTAGAAGGCAAAAAAGAAATATGCACCTGGAATTTTGATGAGAAGTAGGTCGCTCGAATCCTGGGATTCAAATAATGTTTATTTCTGATAGTTGTTTGGTGGCTCGGGTTTGAGTTTAGATCAGATTTTACAACTTTCGATCAACTCAAACTACCGATTTTTTGGAATCTCCACCGATCAATAGAGTAACTATTATTTTGTTAATATATTTACCTCTTCCACAAAGTCTCTTTGTTTCCCCCACTGTAATACGAAATCATACGACCGTCATAAAATGGTAGGAATATCTTCAAATTAGGACATCAGAAAAATGGATAAATGACCACTATAATTTGAACTTTGAATCTAAATTTTTTCACACAAAATCAAGACTCAAAGGCACAATAAAAAGCTACATATAAAAGAAAAAAGTACAACAATTTATTTATTTAATTTTTACTTGATGTTGATATTCACATTGAGACTCTAACAAATGTTGAAAAAGTTCAAAAATCACCTACGTTTAAGATGCAAAAAGTAGAGAATACATAAGAATAACGTTACATAACAATTTTCAAAATAATACTTGAACAAGAAATGTAGTTTCTAAAGCCTTGAGGAATATTGGTGGGCAGCTACATTGAGGACAAATCGAAACTTAACATCATTCTTGGAAAGCCTATCAAAGGCTTCATTTATTTTGTCAATTGTAACAAGCTCTATCTCACACAAGATGTTGTGTTTGCCACAAAAATTCATCATCTCTCGTAACTCCTTCACACTTCCAATAATGCTACCCCTAACAACTTTTTTTCCTGAAACATTTTTTCAAAAAATAATTAAACAACTTCAATAAAACATGAATGTTTTATACCTCTGAAAATATTTTAACATCCGAGTTGGATCATTCAAAAATACACTATTTTTGGAGGATCTGACACACACCTGTCGATATTTTTGAAGAAATTGAACAACATATGTGGAAAGTTTTCTAACTTTAAATTTTGAATCTGTCTCTAAATAATTGAATTGAAAATATTTACATAGATCAAAGTGTAGCTGGACTTCACTGGGCTGAAGCGGGTTCTCCATCAATTGATATAGTTCCATTCACTTTTAGGATAGCTCAATAAGGCCCTAAAGAATGCTTTGGCTGATACTGTTTACAATAATAAAATCTCACTTCTTCTGTTCCTTGCCAACCCACCCAAAAAGGGCAAAAAGGGAAAAAAAAAGTAGTACTACACTTTCAATTTTAATTGTACTAAGACTAAAAAACTAATCATTTAAATTGTCTCACTAAAAAAATAATTTGTTACTAGGGACATAAATTAAAAACCAACATAAAATAGGGGCAAAAGTACAAATGACCCGCTCTTTCAAATGGAGGATAGAGGTAAGGTAGGCTAGGCCGCTGCAATCTCTAGCCTTGGATTGGTCAGCTCGTTTTCATTGTCCAACATCCTAGCTGCCTCACACCCAAGATTGGTTAACTCGTGCGTGTAAAAAATTAATTTGGGTCTTACATTTGATGAGATGAGTTCTACTTCAATACCATAGTAAAATATGACTCACATGAGTCTAATTTAACCCAAAAATTAATTCATGAGAAGAGAATTGTCCAAATCAATATAAGAAGATCATAAGTCTATTTTCTAATCAACATGAGATTTTAACCCACTCATCTAATAATCGTAAACATCTATATAGTCAGTAATTAGGGGTGTGCAAAACCGAACTGAAAATCGAACCAAAACCTCAACAAACTCGCAAACCAGTCAAAACAAAACTCGACTAGTTGTTTTGTTTGACTTGGGTTTGGATGTTGGATAAAGAAACCTGACGTAATATTTGGTTTGGTTTGGGTTTTCAACTAAAAAACCAGCTCGATGTGTGGATTTATTGCCCTGATTTCTTACCATAATAGGTTTTCCTTTTAGGAAAAGGTTTTGGATCTAATCTGTTTTCTCTGCAGGAAAAGTTTTAGAACCTATAATAGAAGTAGGTTTCCGTCTACTTCAATCAGACATTCACAATGTAGTCTTAAAGACTTTGAGAGTTTTGGCTAGGGGAGATTTATTGGTCACAGTTTGATACTTTAGCACTTTTTTGAACCTCCCATGCATTCTGAGTGAATTTGGTTGAGGTTTGTTTTCCTCTGTATTTTGTACTCTCATAATTTTATAGTGGATGCCTCATCTTCCTTTGTGGACGCATGTCGATTTGACCGACCACCTTAAATCTTTTGTGTCTTTGGTATATTTCTCGTTGTCTTCTACGTCGTAGTCTTTTTTGAGGTTTCCATTGCTAGCTTTCGCGTTACACCTGCTTATTTTTGATCCTAACACCCGAGACCAAACCAACCCGATATTATATATATAATTTTAAAGTTTTAATTTATACGTAAATACTTTATTTGATATAATTTTTAAATATCTCTTATACTTTTTCATAGTTTTAATCTTTGAATATATTTATTTCATGTTTGGAAGTGAAAATTCTTAATGATCTAATAAAGATTATAATTCATACATATTGGTAATTATAATAAAGTTTGAATAAAAATCAAATTAATATTATGAAAAAGAAAACAATTTACACTAAGAATGACAATAATATTGATATTTGGTTTTTTAAGTTTTACATAGATTTAAATAATTACAGACCTGATCTAATTTTTACTTTCTTTAATATTTAGTCCATTTAACTAATACTTGCTAACTACTAAGATGATTCAGTACTTTAAATTATGATAAAGTTTATTTGAATCTATTGACTGTGGGTGGTGTGTCAATAATTGTTTTAAAAGGATTCTTTATTAATTTTTTGTTTGGATATTTTAGTGTCATTAATCATATCATATTTTTTGTTAATTTTCTTTTTCTTGAAAATAACTTAGACTAGTTCATTTGGTAAGACTAAATAATATTTGAAGTACAAGCAAATTCTTATGTTTGTATGAATAGCTTATCTAAAAAATCCAAAAAAAAAACACAAAAAATCCTGAAGTTGAAAAATTTCAGTTTTGGAGTTGGTGGTTTGGGTTTGTTTGGTTTATAAGTGTAAAAATCCTAGACAAATACTTCGATTTGATATTTGAAAAACCCGAATCAAGTGGTCATAGTACATTCCTATCATAACCTCTCTTATATACCCTCTATTTTATATATTTTCCAATTTTTATTAGTCCTGCTTAAAAAATGATATTTTTTTAAATAATAATATTTTTAATTTTTAAACTTTTTATTTTGCATGTGTGCGTAGTTTCCAAACCGTGCATTTGTTTTGAGTGTCAATTGCTCAGGATAAAGCCACTCAGCATCCAATTTCTCTTTGGCATCTTTTTCTTTTAAGGAGAGTGCTATAAAGTTAACATGATGACCAAAAGCCTTCCAAATTTGATAGCCCATACCCAACACCACCTAAACTATTACGCCATATTTTTGCCTGGGTGACTCAATAACGTGCTATTTTTCAATGGCAGTGTAACACTGTTCAAGAGCCAGCTCCATTAGTGTGCCTGCTCTATCCATAGGCAAGCTCTCTTGTATTGTACTACAGTATCTACTTTTTAAAAAAAAGAGCCAACCTAGGGTTGTGTTTTCAGACGAATGAAAAATAGTGAATTTCCGTTATTTATTTTTATATTCGTATGTGAGCAAAGCTATTACTATTTAAGTATTGTTTATATAATATCCCTCGCTCTGCTCTGGATGTTAAGGGTGGGGTAGGATTGTGAGGTGCTGGGAATGGGAACCTTAGAAGGATCACGAAATTACAGCATCAGATTGAACAAAAGTTATTAACCTTAACCGTTTCCATTTGTTTTATCTGATTTGATGTTAAAACATTATTTTTTATAATAATGATTTTAACTAGAAGGATTTACAGTCACAAACATTTCATGATTTATATTTTGAGATCACAAGTTTCAAAATCTTATTTCTTTTTCTTTCTTAAACTACGTGTCAAGAAGTCAACCATATCAATATAAATTGAAATAGAAAAAATAATTGTGATGACTTTTAAATTTTATGATCTTAGACAAAAAATACGTAACATTATACTACAATATGTCTTGAATCTTTTTTACCTGCGATCATCAACCATGGTTGTGGAGTAACCACCATAGGTGGAGTTGTCATCGCCAATGATGCTATTATAGACAGGTCTCATTTGGTCACAATAGTTCTCTTGGAAGCTATTGCAAAGCTCACAATCCAAACATGTAGCAGCCACATATCCAACTCCTACTCTTTCACCTACCTTGAACTTTGACACATTGCTTCCCACCTTAATTACAATTCCACTAATTTCATACCTAATATTACATATATAAAAAAAATAGTTTAAGTTATATATTCTGATGATGTAATTAATAACATTTACATAAATATGTCACTTGCAAGCTTTAATTGATAGCCTATAAAAAATTTATGATCTAAAATAAATCTTAAAAAAGTGTTAAATAAGTTACCTCATGATACAAAAATAATTTGATATTGTAGCTTGGACAAGGGAAAAGACCAACTTTAATTCTTATTAGACTAATACCACATATTGTCAGTCAAACTTTGAATAATTTTACTTAGAAAGTCATTCAACTTTGGGTTCCTACTTATTCAAAACGTCACTCAACATTGTTTTTACTAAAAAATCATTCAACTATTGTGTTTGCACTTAGAAATCATCCCCTATTTTACATCTTTTAACTTAGAAAGTCATTCAAGCTTTTATACTTAACTTATAAAGTCGTTATCAATTTAAAAATAATTTTTTCATTTTACTATTAAATATAACAAAAAAAAATTAAAATTAATTTTTAAAAATAAAATAAGATGCTTATTTTATTATTGTTTTTGTTACTATACTACGAACCTTTCTCATTAAAAAAATAGTAGAATATCTTCACTGCCCCCCCTTTTTTTTTATTACTTCTTAATTCCAATTTTTTCTTTATTGGTAATCTTTTTTACATTTATTTCTCGTTTATACAATTACTAGAATCAAGATTTTTTGTTTTGGGGGGGGGTGGGAGGGAGCGGGGGTTGGCAGTTGTTACGGTATGTTTTTGACATTTTTTTAGAAAAATAATTAGACAGTCAAGAACTAATAAAATGATATCTTATTTATTTTTTCCTTTTTTTAAAAGTAGTTTTAAGACAAAATTTTAATGAAAAAATTATGTAAAATTGAATGAGTGACCTTTATAAGTGAAATATAATAATTGGTTTACTTTGTAAGTTAAACATCAATATTGAATGACTTTGTGAAGTAAAAACAAAGTGAAATGACTTTCCTAAAAAATTAAAGTTTAACGACTTTCTATTACAACCTCAAAGTTGAGTGACTATCTAACTATTATGGTTTTGTGACCGATCAGATTTGTCCATCTTCTTTTTAGTATCATTATATAATACTGATTAAAGAACTTGAAAAAAGTGTGTTAGTGCAAGAAATGATGTAATGGTCCTAAGTTGACTAGTTCAAGTTTACCTTAATTTGTACATAGCTTAATGGTTTTGCTTTATTTTAAGAATATGTATATGTTATATAATACTGCTTAATGGTTTTGCTTTATTTTGTTAAGAATATGTAATTTATTTGTACATAGATTATGGTTTTGCTTTAATTAAGAGTATTTTTGTTATTTGTAAACTTTTAAAGAGATGCATTGGAATGGTAGTGGGGCTGGAGGTGGCGAAGTATGAGGAATTTGAGTAGATGGAAATGAATAATAATTTTTGGAACGTCATTTATATAACTTATTTTTCAGACATTTATGTTTACTCATTTTTTTAAGAGTTGATCACTCAACCATAGAAAAGTAACAAAAACATATATATTCTAAGAAATGTTTTCTTCCGTGCCAAACACACAGATGTCTCAAATCCTCCTTCATGCATGCATGAGGTTGAGATTAAATACCATTGAGAATTGGCTCGACTATAAGACAATTAAAGCAATGACTTGACACTTCAATTTTCTTGGTGTTTTCGTTATTTCCTAAAGATGTGATTTCATATATTGTTCATTTTTTTTTTATCACATATTATAACATCGGAAAAGAGAAAATGAACTGGGATTTTTTGGTAAATTTTTAGTATTTATTCTTAACGTGGGACTATCAATTTGTTTCTTATATTAATTATATCCTAACGATTAACATGAACCCACACTATTATTTCTATATATACCTATTTCAATCCCCTTCTCAAACTATTTTTATTCTCTTATTATTAAATATTCTAAAGCCCTCAACAGTCAACCATTTTGCATTATACAAAATCTATTATTGTCGATTTACAAAAAAGATCAAATTTGTGTTTTGGTGTCCTCTTCAATTCTAGTTCTAGCACTGGCAACAAGCTAACCTATTCCACGATCATTTATCTTAACTTATCAATTCCAACACAACACTATAATATCAATATCATTAAATTAACATTTAAATTATTTGTCAGGTTTACGATTCTAACTTATATTAATTTTTTCTTCTTTCCATTGAGAATGTGCATTTTCTTTACCTTCTTTTTCATTAAGACTTGTTCGTACTTCATCCTAACCCTTTCAAAGCTCAACTGAGTATATTATGTTAATTCAACTTATATTTAATGCAGAAAAGTTAAAATCTCGGCTCATACTATCAGGCCCTCATCTCGTTAGCAAAATCGATAATCGTTTGCTTAGATAATTGGTAATATGAAGTAAAAGTAATTACCCAGGGACAATAGGATAGGTTGTGTGAGTTTTGGAGTTGATTTGGCCGTAGGTGAAATTGTTGGAGATGTTAGTGATTTGAGTATTGTGGGAGAGAGTGGCATTTTGAGTATTTAGTCTTTTCTATTTTTTTGAAGGATAAGGATTTTTTTCCCATAGACTAGTAAGCCTTTCTTTTTCTAGAGTTTTACTCCGGTTGAGAGGCGAAGCCAGATTACAATTTTTCTGAATTCTAGGATTTTAGAATAATGATTTAAGTGAATTCATACTAGTTTCAAGCTTTTCAATGGTAATATTTATATATGATTTGCCGGGTCCCCTTTTTTTCCTTTATAAGGAAAGAGATATGTATTTGGACACAAATAGTACCAGTGAAAGACGGTAGGTCAATGCACACATGTTGGGGTCATCTTTGAGCTGTCGAGTGACATTGATCAAGGGAATTTTTCATCATGAGCTAGATACATTAAGTTAGTTAAAGACGAGTAGCAGGAGGCGTTAGGCTAGTGTTGTGGTGTGCACAAAACGAGGTACAATCACATGATTTTAGCTGATCAGTTTAAGCTGTCGAGTGACGATTTCTCATCTCTTTCTATTTTACATGAATGAATTAATGAAATTTTTCGACCATACTTAGCCCCGACCCCACCCCTTGTGGTTCTCATCTCTACCACCTCACCTCTCTATCCTCAACTTTCACCTTCAATAGTATTAAACTAGATTATATATTTATAGTTCTATTAAAATATTTTATTTTATTTTTTCTTATCTACTTTTCTTTTTAGTCTGCTTAAAAAATGATTCTTTTCTTTATAGCAACTTTTTAATTTCAATTTTTTCATTTAACATGTTTAAAACTACAAGAATAAATGAAATTTTATTAATATATTTGACACATTTTATTTTTTCAACACACCACAAGAGTCGAAAATCCTTCTAAGTATTTCTAAAATTTTGTATCAATCAAAAATCATCAAATAACTAAAAATTAATTCCTTTTTTTATAAGACCTCGTAGAAAAGTAATAGGAAAAACTCACCTATAATCTAAATTGACTAGCTTGCAGTAAAAAAACATACTTGCATAACAAATACAAAATAAATTAAATACAAAATTATCTAATTTCTTAAAAAGTATTTTCTCGATGCCAACACCACCCTTAATAATTAATATATTTTGCGTAACCCAATTAAAGATAACTATTATATCCCATAAGGAATGATCCAAACTTTGTGACTCCTAACTAGTCTTTGCTGATAATTGGAGTTAAAAACAAGACTAACTTTTGTATTTGTATTATAAATTTAATCTCAATCTTAAGCAGTATTTTATTTAATTTTTAATATAATAATCTATGATTAAATAAAAAATCTTCAATTTATTTTACATCACAATATTTTAAAAAAATTATACTCCCGCAGTCCCTTTTTACTTATTCACTTTTGAAATAACATATCTATTAAGAAAAAATTGACATAATAAATTTACTATTTTATTCCTATTAATTATGAAGTGGATAAATGAAAAGACGTAAAATTTCAAAAAGTTTTTACCTTTTTAAAAGTAATTAATTGAGAGTATAGTAGATAATTTTTTTTATTTCTTTATTTGTCAAAATAAAAAAATAATTAGGAGCAGATAAAAAGGAAATATGGATAAATAATCAAATAAAATTTAGAGAATGAATCAAATTTTAATATAATTTTTATATATATTAAATGTCACGCTCTGAGCCAACATCCTGAACGTGACCGGCATCGAGAATCATTGTTGGCCCCAAGCGCACTCTTGACCTAACTCAACTCTCAGCGGAAGATATACTCAACAATAAGTGAACTCAAAACAAAACTTCACTCAACGTCTTAAAAAGAAATATTCAGAATATTTTAAATAAAACATTCACTGGCCAAATAAGGCTACTCAAGTCTTAAACATTGAACACTGGAAATGAAAAGACCACTCAAGTACTAATATCTATTTATGAAGTCTCTAAATGACAAAGATGGAAGTCGAGACAAGACTCACGACATCTTAACAAAGGTGAAAAGTAAATGAAATCCTCTTGAAGCAAGGAGGCTCACCAAAGCGAACTCGAACTGTTGTGGTATCAACAAAATCGCCTATTGATGAGCCTGGTGTCTTGTATCTCCATCATGAAATGATGCAAGCCAAATGACATCAATACATTGAATTTATGAGCATGGAAGAGGAACACTGAACATACCATCTCAACTCAATCTCAACTCATGGATATTGAACTCAATACAGTATAAAAACAATAATAAAGGTGCAGTTCATATAAAGCGTTTAAACAACTGATGGAAACTCAATGTATTTAAAAATACAATAATAACTCTTATGAAAGATTTTCTAATCAACAACCATCACTTTGAGCTAATGATACAATGTCTCACCCACACTGCCATAACTTTTCTATACCTTGCCAGAGTATAAGACATCTTCAACTAAGTGGATTCACTAACCTATGCTTAAAAAGCAATAAGGAATTATCTAAAAAGTTAGCTCTTTTTTTTAACACCCGTGTTTGACTACATGGTGGTATAAGGAACTTTAGTTGTTGAACTCATCCCGTATTGTTGGCTCCAATCTACTTCCAATGATATAACTCAGCTCATATGTTTAAAAACAGTTCCTCATCCTCAAACTTAGAGATTATTACTCAAAAGGTTCTCTTAAATAGATTATACTCAAAAACTCCTCATGAACTCATTTGGAAATCAATGTTTCCTCTCATTTTAAATGTAAAAATATTTACTTTTGGGAATACTTAATTCCCATATATTCGTTTTTTGAAAATGAAAATCAAATCTCTCCATCCTCATACTCATGTACTCAAGTCTTAAAACAAGTTTTAAAAGTTTGCAAAAGACTTCTCAAATGAATCGAAACAACTTCCTCGAACTCTACTCTTAACTCGATTTTGAACTAATTATGATCCAAGAGTTTATGATTTGATACAAACAGGGTTTTCTCGATGATAGATTGCAGTTTTGAATTATTTTTTATAATTGAGTAAATAATTAAGATTCTATTGAATCATTATTCTTTAGAAAATCCCCCACCCGAACCATTCTTAAGACCACCAAACTCTCTCGAATGAATTATATTCTTTCCGCTTTCGAGCTACATCGGGGGTAAAATATTTTTCCCACTAAGACATGCATATTTATGGCAATATCGTCCTTAAGACGTATGCGATAGGAAGAAGTGAAGTTCCGGAAGTGTTGCTGACTTAACATTTAGGTTTCGACATAACGAAGCTTGCACTGTCTTTTCACACTTAGATGCACAACGTGCCATTGTTAATGATTCTACTACAGTGCCAAAAATTTGCAAGCTAATTGGTAAGTAAACCATTTTTTTTTCAAATGAATTTTATAGAACTACTTTGTTAAGATTGGAAAATTGTTGCATCTTCCTGATTAGCTGGAATTCTTCTGTCAATAGACTTTGAAGTATTACCTAAACTCTTTCGACTGAATATGCTAAAGTCTATAAACATTGAGCTACTATCATTTCATAAAAATTGAGATCTTCTACGAACTTGATGCACAAATAGATATAATAACAACAAATAGCCTTTTTCTAGCCTGCATACGCGTGGAACTCAATCTCATTAAGAAAGTCTGATCTCTATCTTTCAGCAACTGAATGAAAAGTGGTTTAAGAATAAGAAAGAACTTTAGAGTTAGATGCGCTCATCCCTTTTTTTACTAGCTTTAATCCCACCCCAGCAGGAGATGCTACATTTAAAATAATCAAGTTTTTTTTTAGGAGAACAAATGAAGCTGTTACACTCCTGGCATAATATGCTATACATTGCTCCAAATATTTAATGAATATCTAGCAATTTTTTTTGTGCAAGTTGTACATATTTTGGTTAACTATGGATGAGGGAAGTGATTTTTGTTTGGGGGGGGGATGGGGGGGGGGGAGTTAATAGAGTATTAATGTGAGTCCTCAAGGATACATTTTAGAAAAGACTTACATGAGCAAACGATAGAAAAGGATTGGCCGACAAGCGCTTTGGCACACCTGCTAACGTGGAACGCCACCTCTAAACTTTCTAGGGCTCATTGTGGCGGGGCCATGCAATGGTCAATGGTATGTCCCGCCCACCCTCGTCAGAACAATACGATGAATTTTTCTTCCTTTTCTTATCCTAATTGGCCTAAAAATCGATTTTTTTTCTCAAAGTTATCCTTAGATTCAATTTAAAAAAGACTACAAGTACACGAGAATCTCAACTTTTCCTCAAAAAAACTCTAAAAATCAAAATTCTCTGCGTCAAGAATTCACGAATTCCATCAAACAACGCATGATAACAAAACCGGTCAAGACATCACCCATCAAGCAAATTCCACATAATTCAACCTCCATAACGAAATTACAGATGGAATTCGCATGATTGACATGTGGGTAAACAAATCAAACACTATGAAGACTTACATACTTTAATTTGGCAAAACAAATCCTCAACTCGTAAGAGATCTTGGCAAACACTTGGACTCCCCCTTGTTTTCTCCGGTTGAACTCCTCTCAAAATCTTAAACATGATTTTGAATTATGAAAGCTAATCTAAGTCAGTTTAGGCCCCTAAAATATTTCCAAAATGTTTAAAGCTAAAAGGGTAAGGAAAAGATCAAAATACCCTTCATTAATTCGGATAAATTTTCTTAACTGGACATACTAACTTTAAACGGGCATATCTCCCTCATTCGAATTCAAAACTTAGAAAATTAAATAACATTTGAAAGAGGACTAAATGACCTATAATTTGATATGTTATGAGCTACCTAAATGTACTGTATAAAAAATGGTCGTTTGAGGTTGACCCAAAACTCACAACTTAAGTTTAACTTGAACAAATCTCAAATTAGCTCTTTCCCAATTAGTTCTTTCTAAATATAGCTCTTTCTCAGGCTGAGGTATTACATTAAATTATTAATTACTGTGATTTTAAGTATTTTTTTAAATAATATATTTTATTTTATTTCTCCCCTTTTTTATGCCTGAAAATTTTAAGAGATCACCACATTTTTTATGCCCTTTTAATTTTTAAGCTGTGAAGTCGGTGATTTGTTCACTATTTTTACAATCATTTCAAATAATATATGTTGTTTTATCAATAAATCAAAAAATTATTTTATTAAAATTAGACTTTTCATAATTTATATAGCAATTAATTTTTAATAATATAATAGGATAAATTTTAAATAACAATCAAAACAAATGTTGATATTTAAACCATCCAATAAAGAAGTTACTACATACTACCCGATCCGAACCGTTTTAATTACACCTCGTGTAGAGTCTCTATTAAAATTTTCAAATGCCGGTGCCAAATAAAATTTTTTGACACACAACAAAATTATTAAATTTGAAATTATCCGGGCTAACGTCAGCCCCCCCCCCCCAATATATAGTGGAATGTCTCCTCCTATGGCACCACTATAAAGCTTGCAAGAACGCTATAGCAATATTTACGGAATTAGACCCTATATAAAATGATGGAGGAAAGGAGATTTCATGCAAAGAAAGGCAAGACCCAACGACTTTCGGTCCATGCTTGTTAGAATTCTTCCAAAGGAGAAAATTGATGCATTAAAAATTCTTGAGCAGCTGCTTGACACCCAAGCAAGCTAAACTTTCTTAACTAAGTGGTTAGATTTGTATTAATCCATGTAGTTTATTGTAGACTATCAAAAGTTTCATGCTTAAACCTTCAAACAGGGAGTCTAATGGATGTATGTATGGTTAGTTGTGGTTAGACAGATGATCGACATGTTCAACATTGTTGACTTTTGATATGATTGCGCGTGTAATTCTTAGAAAGAAATTGTGAGTAATGCACTGACACAAAGAACCAAACGCCACATATATATATGATTGAGTAAGGTGAGGTGCCCCAACACTGATACATATGTTGTGGTGTATGTGTTCTCTGATGTTTGGGTTGGTATGTTTATGTCATGATTCCCTGAACCTACACCTTAGACGTGGCATACCCGCTAAGAATCCTTTTTGATCTGGCAACAAACCCTTAAGCCTAACTAACTATTTAACTGGAAAACGCGACTCAGCAAAAATAAGCTTGAGTTTAACTCATATATATTAAATTGACGGTAACACCTTATAACTACAAAAGAAATTCAAAATTGGAAATAGTCATTTTTGAAAAGAATATAGAAATCTGGAAATTTGTTGTGTGTGTTAAAGTTGAGCATTTGGTCAACTTCAAACGACCATAACTTCTAGCTCAGGATGATTTGAGTGTATTTCCAAATATCGTAGGAAAGATCATGGAACAATATTTCCAACGCCGCTGATTTTGCGCGATTCTGAGTTTGTATGAGTGAGATATGCCCATTGAAAGTTGAGTTGTTCAAATAAAGAAATAACCAATCCGGATTTTAAAAGGGAATTATGGTCTTTTCCTTACCTAATTATTTTATTTCATTTTTGGGTAATTAATTGGGGTCTAAACGATCTTAGTCATGTTACACTTTTTGAAAGCGTTATAATTTTGAGAAAAGAGAAAAAAAAGAGAAAGGACGAAAATAAGCAAGAATCGTCATATCTTTCAGGAATCGCTGTTGATTCTCAAGGGGTGATCCTACAAGGTAGTTAGTACACAAGGGTTGGGTTCGTTCACCATGTGCTCCAAACATGTTTATTAAGCATGAGTTTCATTCTAAAAATTTGAATTTGAATGTTCTTCATGTGTGTTGTGAATTTACTTTTGTTCTCAAATTTGAGATGATTATTGAGGACATTCTTGAGAGGTTAAGGGCAATTTAGTTTTTTTTTTTTAGTTTAGATTTATGGTACTTTCTTGGACTTTGATATAAGAGATGATTTGAGAAAAGAAATCGAATAGGCGAATTGGGATTAGAAAACAAAATTGGAACAAGTCGGCAGAATCTGAGTACCAGGTTCGTACCCAGATTTGAAATTTCCCCTCGCGTCGTATAGCGGTCACAGACCGTTCTGCCTAAAATTGATTTTGCGACCAAAAACTAAAATACATCTCCGCATCACTGACAACATTCAATCAATTTTTTCTTGATATTTTCTCATTTTTAACTATCTAATAACACTCCTAAACATCATTAGATCCTCCATGTAACAAATATCAATCCTTGAATCCATAATTCAATTCAAGGATCAGATAAGAGTCAAGTCAAGAAAAGTTCATAGATCCTTCCAAAAGTCTTTTACAAATGAAATTCAAACTTTGTCTGAAGACTGAGTTTTGAAGTTCATAAGATAAATGAAGTTCACTTTCTTTAAGAGAAAATATGATATAAAACTCCCCCAACCCATTACCCCAACTTCAACCTACCCTCCAACTTCAATGGTTTCCATTCCCCACTGAACTGTATATATTTCTCTATTTTCTACACACCGTAAGTGCGGACAATCATTGGGGTGTTCTCTCACCTCTAGGTCGTTAGAAGCCCCCAAATTTCAACGAAAAATTCCTCCTTCTCCAGCGTTCCATGGTATCCCCACCCGTTAAGTAACCCTTTGTTTCTATCTTCTTTCTTCTTCCCCACCATTAATCCTTGTTTATGTTTTTTACAAAACTTCACGATTTTCACTCAAAAATTAAGTAGGGCTTTATTTTTAAATGTTCATTTAATTTATTCAAATCTAAAATTTCGGGTTTGTAATCTGCTGTAATTTCCTTATTTAGTCACAGTTAGAATTTTAAATTTTC
The DNA here is from genome assembly GCA_027704765.1 of Solanum habrochaites. Taxonomy (NCBI): domain Eukaryota; kingdom Viridiplantae; phylum Streptophyta; class Magnoliopsida; order Solanales; family Solanaceae; genus Solanum; species Solanum habrochaites. Next base: position 10,341 of record JAKWJA010000927.1, on the reverse strand, counting down.
TCAAAATGCATCAAAAATGGCAAATGACACTAGAATAAGGCTTGTTGATGAACGCGGACCCAGCTAACGTTGGAGTGAGTGCAAACAACCGGAATTTGCTGAATTTGTAAACTTCTTGGTCGAAATTAACTTCAAAAATGATTTTGGTTCTGGCCATGTTATGGTGTATGTGTTTTCTCTTTTATTCTTGCTACATATTATTGTATTCTTTAGCTACAACTTTTCCTGAACGATGCTAATGTACTATTTTGGAATCCATTTCAGTCTAAAACTTATAAAAATTTTCAATGGAGAGACAAAGAAGAAGTGGATCCAAGATCAAGTTTATCCTGCCAAGATTGGTGAAACAAATCAATGAGTTGTCTAAAAAATTTGTTTAGACAATGGATTCATATTGATACAGTAGTAACTCTAATTGTTATTGGAGGTACGGATACTGAATAGAAGGGTTGAAATGGTGTAGGCTAAATAAGACAGACCCTTTTGTGTATTTTGATTTGTTTTTTTGCTATTTCATCATCACCGTATTTCTGGCATATTAGTTTCTTTTGATTTGTTGTTTATATGATTGTATTTAGGTGTCATTTTGATATCTATGTATGTCACTGAAGCTTTAGTTAGTTTAATATGCAACACTTCAATCAATAACCACAACCTATCATATACCATTTCACATACTTCCAGCATAGACACCACAACACAGTTTGTAAAACACAATACCAACTCATACATAATATAAGCACCCCTAATGTCAATGCAGTTCAATATACACACACACAGCATTTTAACATACCAACATCACCATTCCCTTAATCAGGGCCTCACATAAAGTAAAATTTCCCAAAATAACGCCTCACACAATGCAGAATCGCCAAAATAAAGTCATGTTCATGAAGGCTCATAAGACAATATTTACCAACAACAATCCATAATAGAAGAAAATTAACTTAAAGGTACGGTAAATACATCAATATCATTTCATTTTTTCCATTCACGGCATCTTTGACTAGAAGAAGTGTCATTTAACTTCACTATCACTCTCTTCCCATTGTCTGTTTTTTTTGCATATCTTAAGCCCATGAAGTTTGATTGTTAGATTTGCTTGCTGCTTTTACCATTCCATTTGAGCTTATTTGTATACTTTGAGTAGAACCAACGTCAACCGCCCAGTGTGTATCAGATGATCTTGTCATATTTTCTTATCCCAGTAGTGTAATATCTTGCTACTTGGCATCCAGTCTATAGTAAAAATTTGGACTATATCAATATTTAAAAAATGTTTAATTAACCAAAATTAGTATTATAATTCAATGTTTTAAGATGTTACATAAATACAGACTGACCATTTTATGACTTTGAAGCTAATGAAGATGATGCATTGATAAGTAGGAGGAGGAGAATAGGATGCAGAAAATTAAGTAGGTGTAAGTAGGTAGGGGGAAGTTGCAACCTAGATAGCTACTGATGTATGTGTTTTTAGGGTCTTTCTCTCCCTTATTTACTAAAGGCCCACCTTTGATGGATGCTGATATGTTTGTTCTATACATATAAAGTAAAAGTAAGACCCCCCCTTCATAAAGTAAGAAAAACTAAAACAAGTTCAGAAAATTAACCTTTGGTTTGCCTCTTCCCTTACCGAAAAAAAAAAAAAGAAACAAAACCACACATGTTGGTTTGCCCTACTGCTGCCTTATAAAAAACTGATGGTGCACTTTGTCTTTTGATGATTCAAAAACCTTCTCTTTCTTTGAGTAGGACACCCTCTCTTGTTATGACCTATAACACCACCTATACTACAATAGTCCATTGCAAGTCCCCAATCATAGGAATCTTCTCAAGATTATTTAGTTTCTTTGTCTTTTCTCTATCTTCTTTCCTTCTAGCCTTATTGGCCTACACAGACATGTTTGTGATTATACGTGTTGAGGACTGAAAATAAGCCGGTGTAATAAATGCTGAACTACAAAGCAACCTCGCAAGACCCCGCTTACGAGACAACGAGAAATCCTACCAAAGACAACAAATATTTAACGTGTGCGGATCAATCGCCTCTCCCAAAAGGGGGGGAATAGGTCACTCCACTATAAATATAGAGTACAAAATACAGAGGAAACAACCTCAACCAATCACATCAGAATACTGGAGGTTCACACAGTGATAACGTATCAAGCTTGTGGACCCATAAATTCTGCTCCTCCAAACAAAAACCCCTACCCAAAACTCTCAAATACCCTTAATACTACAATTGTGAATGCTGATAAGTTCGAAGGACGCATCTATTTAAAGTCCTAAACCTTGTTCCTACCAGAAAGGAGTAGTAATTCAAACCTTTTCCTACAAGGACAACCTCATTTATATGGTAAAAAATTTAGGGCAAATAAACCCAACCATCTGAGCTCATATTGGGGTTTGTAGATTTCGGACCACATTTTTTTCAATGTTTTGAGTGGTTCATAACCATTGACATAATTCCTCGAGTAAGTTTCTTCCTCCTTCCTTAATGTAGCAGTTTTCTATTTAGACCTAAGAAATAATTCTTAAAGTTAATTCAGCCACAACATCTACACATGGTACGACTCTTACTTCACACCGTTCAACTATGGTTCTCCTCTCCTAGCCTATCCCTTTGGTGTTGACAAAATCACCTTCTTTAACTTCAAATCCGAGCGAGCTCTCATAATTAATGGTACAATACATAGATTAATAAATGTGACTCACTCCTTTAAAACCTTCAGAGACATTGGAGATAAATTCACTTCAAAGTACCTACTCTCCGGAAACGTCCGTTAAGACTTCAATTCCTTGTCCTCATCTTTTACTCTTACTTCTTCAAGCATAGTAATTATGTTCTTGTGTCTAGCATCCCAGATCCCTGACTTAAAACACTCACATATGTTTTTGTCTACCTAGTGACACTCTACGTCAGTATTGAGTAAACTTTGCAAAAACCCAGAATTTTCAGTACATTAAGTTATTCATCATATTTTCTGGACCTAATAGCTCTTTTCCTATGTTTTGTTCCTTATTGAGACTCAAATGTTACTCTTATCTATCTTCCAAAATTTGTTTTTTTTCTTTGAAGACCCTCCAATCTTAAGCACAATTAGTTGTATGTCCTACACATATTCTATGTTTATACTTAGGTCGTACATTTGTATTACTACTACATTCCATGGAATAGATGATGCTTAATAATAATTACATATATAAATTAGAACATTAAAAAAGAAGTCACAATAACCTTTTTTGCATGTCTTAATAAAAGTTGACATTCATCACCATCTCCAATTCCCAAATCATCCCTTATTGCACTTGACAAACATGGTCCATGTGTGTTTGTTCTGCTTTTCAACTACTGCCCAAGCAACGTGGCAACATCTCTGGCCACAACATTATCATTTGGCCTTTACAAACCCACAAAAAAAAACCCCTTTAAGGAAACGACCATCACCCCACACCCTTTCTACAATGTATCAATGGGTTCTTTTAAACATCACACAACTGTAAAAACTCGGAATATTGATTTGCCTTTTGCATCAGGTTCACCAACTTTTACAAAAACACAATTGAGTCCCTGGATTTGGGTTCCTCTAAACAATTCACACTTGTGGTCAGTATCTTTCAACTTCCACAACATGATCACCCTTATATCTTTCATCACCACTTTAAGAGCATCTTGCTCTTTTCATAGTATTCCTTGGCCCCATGAAGTTTAAATGTTTCCCCCCCTAATCAACTCTTGCAAATTTAAGACTCTTATGTTTGGTTGCTGCTCAGCATTCTTGTTCTTTAAAGGCTTCAGATAAAAACTATGCATTGCACAAGTAATTTCAGTTGTCTTGTTGCAAGTATGCTTTTAACTGTAAGTTTTTATCATGAAATTATTTGTTGTCTTGTCAAGACATCCATACAAAAGCCACGGTCAACCATCTTTGCATCTAACTCTAACTTTCTTTGGCTCATTCACCCACTTCTTCACTTGGACCCTCCTTCTAACTGCATATTTGGTTACTGCTTGTCTAAATTCTTTCACATCTTTAAACACCATGCCCAACTGCCACACAACTTTTTTTGCAGTAGGATCATGAATGATTTTTTGAGGTTTTGAACTTCTCTTTCTTGAAAACTTTACCTTTCTTGATCTACAAGACTCATGTTCATCAGCATTACAACACTCATTTTTCCTCTAACTTAAACTACCCCACTATCAAAACATGAAAGTAAGGCTAATCAAACCTCCAAGCTTCCTTCATGGCTACGTTACTTTCTACTTTCAAGCACAAACCTGATCTGATCCCCTTCTCCTACTGGTACTTCTTCATTGTTACCCTTCTAACTCTTTCCCTTCTTTTCCTCCATTGAAAACTTCTCTTTTTCAACGCTTCACCTTCCCTAAACTCCTCATGTACATCACGACCATACTCTTTTCCTCATTATCATCTCCAACTAGATCAAACTTTAGCTCAACCTTAATCCTCATTGAATAAATCAAACCCTCGACTTCTTCTTCTCATAATCTGTCCAGCAAGACCAACATCTATTTCATCATCATAACACCATCTGCGTATCAGTATTGAAAGGAGGTGGGTAAAGAAGAGGTTTGGAGTGAAAAGGATGTGAGGTTGAAAAGTAGCCATAGGGTCCTCAATATTTAATGGTCCTTCACCGACCCCCAAAAGTTTTTTAAAGTTTTCACTTTCACTGGCCATATATAAAAAGTTGCAAGCAGCAACAACAAGCACCAGATTCTCCCATATCCACTGATTGCCATTTTTTCCATTTACATGGGTCCCATAATTACCTCATCAAACCGAATGCAACAAGTACCTCCCTTCACCCCCCATCTCCATCTTCCAAGACCACTTCATTCTAAAAATAGTTGCGCTTAGGTATTATTATCAATCTACCAAAAATGTTATAGTTAGGTGCTTTTAATACTAAAGGTGCAGTTGTTAGTGTATCCCAATTCTCTAATAAGTCTTTCAACTCAAATATGACATTTTTATCTACATCCAACATCCAAAATCTATCAATTGTTCACTATTATATATTTGATCACCCACGACTTAAATAAGCTAACCACTCCACCATGATACCACCTTAGCGAATCAAGAAACCCAATCATCACTTACTAAAAGCAATAAAAAAAAATAAGTAGTAATTATAGAATTAATCTAATCTGGAGGGAATCCAAAAAAATATAACAGTATTAAAAAATGAAACAATATACCCAACACAGTGAGGAAAACAACCAAAATACACCATATTACTTTCATCTCTATGAAATAATATATGAACATAAATACAACACAATAGCAAACTAGTCAGCTTCTCTATGAGGATAAACTAAGAAAACAAATACAACACTCGATGAATATAATACTAAGATGAACATAGTACAAAATAAGTGAGTTAGACGAGAAGGGAAATCAATTAACATGAAAAATGTGTATAATCTGGTGTCAATGCACACCTAAACACTATATTGTAAGCCACATTAAGATTTCACCAATATTGCTCTTATTACCGAATCAATAAAAACCCTAGGGATACATCACAACTCGAATTAAGGATAAAACTAACCTTTTACTAAATCAGTTGATAAACTACAAAATGGAGTTGACAATACGCAACGAAGTCGTTCGATGATGCAAAATCTTTTGATGATTACCATAAATGGAGAAGGGGATAGAACATTCGACACAGGGTTTTTGGATATTATTCTTTGTTCTATTGATAGTTTTCGGATGGACATGGTGAAAACCAGAAATGTCCGAAAAAACAAGAAACGGGAGTTTCAAGGCGAGGGACCCAGCGCGTGAAAAATCACAACAAGATGACTTTATATTTGGTTTGTGTTGAGGTCAGCCGCTTAGGTGTGTAGAAATAAGGTAAAGCTAAGTTCATTGGTAATGGGGCACCTGTGAAATTTGAGTGTGTAGTATTCAAATTTTCATATAGGTTTGGGGGGGGGGGGTTGGGACCAATTTTTTTTCTTTTCTTCTTTTAAAAGTATATGGGACTATGTAATTCCAAAGAGTTTAAATGGGTTTTACTTGACTAGAACCGGAAATTGTAGGATTTCCGACAAGAGCATTTGATCTAGTTTTTAGAAAAGAGTAAATACTTTCACAATTAAGCAAGAGAGGAAACTTTGATTTCCAAGATAGCCTTACAACTATGATTTTTTAGAAACTATGTCAAATCACATAATTGAGCACCGATATGGGGGATAATTGAGAAAAATCACAACCTCCATAAACCATGTAGCCACTATGGGTAGAAAAGAGTCATACTTTGTAGATGAATCCTTTAGCGCTTTTTAGAATAAACTAGTGGATCCACTAAGTATTCTAGTATCTATACCCTCTGCAAGGTATAGGACAACTTTGTCAGTGAGGCAAAATGTTGTATCAAACACAAAGCTCTTAGTGATGGTGTTGGTTAGTGGAGACCTCCCCACATAAGACATTATATTCTTATATAAACAACAGTTTATATTTTGTATTTTTACGTACATTCAAGAGTTATATGTATCTTTGCATACGGCACAAAGTTCATATCATGTTTTAACAACTTTTTTTATTCTGGCAATTATTTTAAATATTAAACTGCTTATATTAAATGATTTCATTTATGTTGAGTTGAGTTCGGGCCAGTAATTCTTCAGTTCCTTTCAACTTTAATGTCCTTAGTTTAGATTTTCCCTCGCCTACTCGTAAATTAAATATATTATTGCCTTATTTGGTGAATCTTATTATGATGCAGACAAAGTAACCAGATATCATCCAACGCATCGCTGATCCATTTGAGCACTCATAGTCTTGTGGTGGAGTCCCCTTCCTTTCTTCTTTCTTTCTGCTGTCCATATGATTCCCTTTTATTTGGCTTTCAGTTTTATTATAGTTTCATTAGGATGTCTTGGGCATGTATCGATCCTCTCAGTTGTTTAGAGGCTTCATATACAGACAATTTAGTTTGTTAGTTAATTCATTTGTCACTCACTTATTATTGACTTACGTTTGAGACTTGAGTTCTCATTATTGGCTAGTTCAAATGTTTGTTTAAGACAATCTCTGAAGTTTTCCGTCACAAGTTAATTTAGATTAATTTCTTGTATTTAAGGTCCTTCTGCTAAGTGATTAAGCCAAACCAAGGGTTCACCTTGGGCCAACAATGTTCTTGAGTGTAAGTGATGCCCAGGGTGTGGGATGCGGGGGGGGCAGGACATAGACCGCAACTTAATACTGAAAGTGATCAAGTTATAAATAAAATAGTTTGCAAACATCTCAACTCAAAAGGAAAACGAAGAGACTTTTCAACTACTAACTTCTATGGAGCCTCTACTACAAGATAGATATTGGAAAAGCCCTAAAACTTTTTACTAGCTATAGCTCCACAGTGTGAAAAGTCATTGGCCTTATATTCGTTGTCCGTGAAACTTAGACATCAGATAAGGCTCAACTAAACGGGCCAAACTTTTTACTCACGAACTCAAAATCGAAAAACTTGTGACGTTGAAAAAATGACTAAAAAGAAAATTTAATTTAAAATAGGTTATGGACCCCAATTCATTATATTCCCGAAAAGATAGATAATTTAGGTGAATCAAACTAAAACTTATGAAGTCCTTTTCCTAAGGATTTCACGGTCCGTACAAAGCTTCCACAAACCATCAGTGGTAATGTGAACCTTCCTGAGTTTTAGGGGTTTCAATTTCAGAGGTTAGGTGACGGGTCGTGGACCCTTCATAGAGCCTGTGAACATTTTTGAAAAAGACTTCATATTCACCCTTGAACCATGGTCTTGTGCGATCTGTTATAACAAAAAGCACAGACCCTGTATATACCGTACAACCTCCCCGTGCACATGGCAATATGTACTAATAATTGAATGCCTTTTTCTCTTTTCCATTTTAAGTTTCAATTTTTAATGTGTTATAGTTTAACACCATCTGTAGTTTCTTTTGTGGTTCGAGATGATGTGTTAGATGTAAGGTGATGATTGATCTTTTGAAAACTTTGGCCATAATCTATACTTATTAGATTAGCTACTTGGCGTAGTGTGGGCTGCATGATCATTGATGTTTTATAGGTGGAGGGCGATGAAATAAGTTCGACCAACTCTACATTTTCCTATGTGAGAGTTGTTCATATTTTCTCTAATAATATGTACCTCGTAGTCGGTTGGTACCTTTTAACGTAAGAGCCCGTTTGGATTGACTTAAAGTTTGTGAACCTACTTTAAGACCGTTTTTTTACTTTTGGAACGGATTTGACATATAAAAGATAACATAAATCAGTCAAAGATGACTTAAAATAAGTTATGGAAAAGTGTTTGATCAAGACAAAAACTAATTATATAATGTTTAAATAACTTAAAATAAGTCAGAAATCAAAAGTAACAGTTTTCCCCTACTTTTTATTTTTTGACTTTTAAAAAGCATTATTTAATTTGACTTTGATTATTTTTTTGATTTAAAATTATTTTTTTTAAGTTAATTCCCAATGGACTCTAAGTCCTAAAAGATTTTTTCGGCTAATTTGTAAAAAGAAATGTTTTTTATAATCGATTATATGCCTGTTTAAATATCTTTGAAAAGTTTTTCTCGTCGAATGTTTAAATGAATTTTCACATGATCCACTTTTTAAAGGGAGTGGTACAAATTTTGTAGGGATCATACACTTATTTTCCTAACGAAGAACCGTACATAAAATGTAGGGGACACGGGCAGCACATGCTAGGAGCTGAGGGTGTTTAATTGGCTTTCTTTGTCGAAAAATCACACCTTGTATATATAAGTAAGATAATATTAATAGATAGTTAAATAGAAATTTGGGACACTCTTAAATAAAAGTTCTTATCCTAGTGATTTCTATTGCTGCTGCGAAATCGACGCAAAGTTGAGGGTCAACTATCATTGGACTTCTTTCCTTCGACAAAACAATTACAAACCATATATATACTACACTTTTTTTTAACATTTTCAAAATGCTCCCCATTAACTTCTCTCTCATTCATAATAACAACCTTTTATGTTTTTAAAAATCTTCAAATAGATATGATCTATTAAATTATATTAAATTAACTTCTAAATCATAATTAATACATCTTTTATGTTTAAAAATGCAAAAATAATATTATCTATTAAATTAGTGACTTGCAACTTAAAAAATTTAAGGGAAAAAGAGTTTAATAGCCAGTTGAATGTTTAATTGATTTACGTTTGATTCTTTTTTCTTTTCCTTACAAATTTAAATAAAATTCAAAGCAATTATTTAATTTAAAGTAATTAACAAATTTATTTTTTATAAATATAATAAAAGTGATAAAGGATTTATTTAAAATTTCTTTTTAATAAAACTCATTTAATTCTATCTTTTTATTTTTCATGACTAGTTGGTACTCATTCTAGGTCCTGAATTTTTGGCAGTATAACGAGATTTCATCATCCTATAATAATTTTCTCCTTTTTTTTAAAAATCTTTGTTTCATTCACCTTCGTATTAAATAAATATGAAATATGAAAGCTAGGATTATGTAGTTTTCGATTTTACATTTTTGTCATTAGTTTCTTCTAATTAAATTAATTAACCATTAATGTTTCATAAATTGATTTACAAAATTTTAGTAGCACTATTTGTTAAATTATTTTATTTAATTTGGGGCAGTTATTGGATATCCTCCTAACATTTTTGGCTATGCCACTAGGAGGAAATCTCCATGTTTATAAAATTATATATTATACATTATTTTAGTGTGTAATCTCATTATTTTTTAGATTCAATTTATTATCTGATAGGTACAGAGTTTTAGAGAAAACATATTTAAACTACATTTTTTTTAGATAAATTATTAAGAGTGTATTTTATATTTAACTATCGCTCATCATCTGTAACATCTTAATTAATATATGTTATTGATGACTACAGCTCTTTTTTATTTAAAAGATTTTTGCCACATTAGATAAAAAAACTTTCTTTTAAAATTAAATAAATTAGTAGTGCTAATTACGTAAATATCCTAAAATTTTTTGAATTTTATTTTTAAAAAATAAAATTTAAAAAACAATTTTCTTCCTCAAACACCCCCCCCCACACACAAAACACCAAAAAAAAGATATTATTTTTAGAACTTTCCTTTGTAAAAATCTACCCCCACCTTCTTGAAACCCCCACATCCTATCTCCACCCTCCACCCCCTCTCCCTACCAAAAATTAGAGATTTATAATTTTTTGTAAAAAAAACTTCCTACTCCATCCCCAAAGACGTTTTACATTTTTAAATTTATATTGTTCTATAATTTTAAAAAGAATTCTCCCCCCCCCCCTACCCCTTGAA
>JAKWJA010000926.1:0-32775 GCA_027704765.1 Solanum habrochaites | reverse complement strand
GAATCGGTGAGAATAAATATTATCTTTTGTTTAGGAAAAATGATGTGGTCAATCATGACCATAATTTCATTGAAACTTCATTATTGTATACTTTTGTTTTGTAATTCCTGTAGCATTTAATCCATTTATCCTACCCAATAACTATTTTCCCGTATTCGTCCTATTCATTGCAAATAAATCGGATGGTCTTACTTTGCTTAGGAGACGTTGGGAGTAATTGTCGTTTGTTTAGGGAACTGAAAGCGTTCAAACAATATTCCCCCCCCCGGACATAACATCCCATTAAATCCAGTATTTTCAATCATATATTATCCTTGATGTCTTCAAACTCATGTAATTAACCTCTAGGCCATTTATCTACCCAATTTACTACTCCGTAATCTTCTTATTCATTGCAAGAAAAAATTTCTCCCTATAAATAGTGATGGTCTTACTTTGTTAGCACAATGTTGAGAGTAATTGCATTTTATTTAGTGGTTGAACATGGAGAGTAATATTGGCCACAATTTTCATTGAAACACTATATTCTACATATTCTATTGTTTATGTCTTGTCACTATGTTAACATCTACTTCATTTTCTACCCCAAGTTACTTTTAAACAATCTTCATTATCCTTTCTATTCATTGCAAGGAAGAATTTCTTACTAAAATAGTGATGATCTTATTTTTTTTTTGTTCCCCCTGTATTAGAAAAATATATAGATAAGATAAACGTGAGTTAAAAAAAAAGTTCTTGTATAGAGTTTGGCATTCCACTCTGTTAGTATTTATTTAGTATGTCCTTTAAGATTCAGTATGTTGTCTGGCTGGGACAAATTAAGAAGATTATGCTAGATTTGTGAAAGAGTTTCTTCGCATGAGCTTTACTTATCAATGGTCTTACCTGAAGATTATTTATTTTAAATTGTAATTTTAAAATTTCACCAACAAAAACTAGTTGACTTTCCCATATAAATGTATATCATCCTACAATTTTTTTTAAGAAATACTGTATTATCTAATCACTTGAAGAATATCTACGTGTAAACCTAAATTTGTTTTCTATATTGCTATTTTTTGGTCATATTTTTTTCTTACAACCATGTTCTGAAATTTTATTTTGAATTGTGGGTCTATTAGATAAAATATTATTATCACACAAAGATAGGAATAAAATATGTGTACATTTTAGTCTTACCCCTCAAATTCACTTGTGGGATTATACTAAATTTTCACTATTAGAATAACCGACGGGTTTGGATAAACACATCTTTTCAATTATGCATCTTTTTATTCCGCAAAGGGGTAAGATTTGTGTACATCCTACCTCTTAGACTCAACTGTACAATGATAGTGTTACTACTCAAATATCGATCAGTGAGCAGACTTCCATTAGCATAAGTGATAGTGATATTAAAAAATTGATTCCTAAATCTTGACAGATACGTACAAAAAGTTAAACGTAACTCCAAGGCCCTAAATTTTTGTCCACAAAAATATGGGGATGTCTCGCAGTTCACAAATACTTTTCTGCCAACAACGATATATCCTATTGATTATTTGTTTCGATACAGTTGACATATTTCTGAAGGAAGGGGAATTGATAAACTACCTATAGTATTGTTGAGCTGGACCGTCATACCTTTGTCGTTTAGAACATCAATCATTCTTTGCTATATAAAATAACAAACTTATGCTCTGGCACAACTAATGATATATTAATGTGTGACCGATAGAACTTTTCAGCTATTTCAACGAAATATCTTTTATGTACTAAACCTAAATAATTTTGTCTATGAGCAGAAATCTCTCTTTTTGAAGGGTGGAACACGTGAAGTTTGACATTTTAGCTAAGAACCTTTTGTGATGAATTCCAATTATGGGATAATGAGTGAGAACTTGTAGATGTAGAATGGTAGCTATGGGAAAGGAAGTTTGTGAAGAACTTATAATAATAATCTGGAAGTATTCATCCATTAATACTTTCTAAAATTATTTCTAAATGCTCTTCTTGAACCCTTTCTGAGTGGAAGACTCATGTCTATCGATTATAACTTAAAAGAAAATCATAAACCATTAGGTCTATATCAACGAGTGCTAATTAGGAATTCTCATCTTTATATCAATCAAATAAAAGTTCTTATTCTCTAGTTATCCCCCAATCTGTGATCTATAAATGTCGAGGATAGCTTCTCCCATCAAATCTATCACTTTTCAGATTTAGGTTAAAACATGAATTCTGACATCACTTTGACTATAAAAATAGTTAAAGTATTGAAAGTACGTCATCTCCATAAAGACTACTCTCTTCAACCGGTTTAAAGCAAATGGGCTTCACGTAAGTAAATATTCTTCCTATAGAAAGTAAGCATAGTCACTATTGAGATAAAAAGGTAGGTAAGGTAAGCAATTACCCTATTCCCTTAGCTTAATGAGGAAAGAATATGTGGACCATTTTCTCGAGATGAAATATTGTTCCCTCCGTATTTGATGCACATGAATTTATTTTCGTCGCTACAAAATAGGTGAAGAGTATAATCGATAAGTAGGGACCTGACATCGATCTGTATTCCTCATGTAACTTTACTTATTCGCGCATTCTCCCGCAAAGGCGATCAATTAAAGGAAAGGTTTTATACTTAAAGCCGTGGCATTAAAGTACTTGAACATGAGTCGGGCTTCAATATTTACCAAATTCCTCTATGGAGTAACTACATCTTGGTCATGTGCAGAAGTTCATTGAGACAATCAACAAACTTCAATTCATATGTTCTCAAAATTTTTGGAGGAGCTAGAAAACTCTTCAGGATGTAATGCATCCTTGCGTGATCAGTACATTTCCATTACTATCATTATTACAGTAGATAGAAATTCGAGTAATTATATTCTCGCACAATCCGAATGTTGTAGTTGGGCAAGGGGGTGAAGATATTTATAAAATGAGGAAGTCATGAAATCATGACAATTCATTATATTTTAGCCATTTTGATAATATTACAGAGGTTTACATTTCTTGTACCATATTAGATATTGATCTTTTCTATCCTCAGGAAAACCATTTTTTTATAAAAAAAAATTATTGATAGTACCCCCCCTAGGAAAATTTCTATTAATTAAACCAAATAATAAAAAATAAAATTTAGGCCCAAGCCCAAAATAAAACAATCAAAATAATTTATTTCTAATATGATTAGGGTAAAACCCACTTTCATTAACCCTACCTATAAATGCTAATTGCAGCTTACACTTGAGCTCATTTTCTTTCTTCTCACTGTGTTGCCTCCTTGTTCACGGCTGAATGTTACTCAACTCATTTTTCTCTTGTGGGCTGTTCCAGCTCTCTAATCCAACGTTCTTGTCTCTCTTCTTCTCAAACAAGAAGTGTCAATCAACAAGGTATCGTAAACTCCATCTTTTCCGTCTCTTTGTCATCACCGTTTCACACTTGTTGTGTCTCCAAGGTTGAAAGAGCTGTATTCATGAAAAACTTATAGCATTTTGGAAATTTTCTTTGAGTTTAAATGGCTATAGCAGACTCAAAGGCAACTCTCCAAATGTCTTACTAGAAGATGTTCACTTAATCCAAATCACAATGTACTCATTACACATATAATATAGATTAGTGATTTGAGATTTAAATGGAAATTTAAACAAGAGATTACTTCACTTTAAAATAAGTAATAGATTGACTTTTACTTGGTTTTAGATCAAGGGTGTGTTGTAGCTAGCTTGGGTTAGGTATCTAATTATTATAAATAGTAGAAACTAGGGTTTATTTTTGAATGAAAAATTGATGTTAATATTCTTTGGGTGTGGGGAAACCTATTTATGTTCACCTTGACATTCTTGACTATGTCTTCACTTGTATGAGATCAATTTATTACCCTTAGAGTTATTCTAGAATCAAAATATCTTTTAGTGCTAGATCATCCTTTTTTCTTTCGTAATCTCTCTGTCTTTCTTTTATTTTTTAGTATATTGATTATTGATTGTCGTTCGGCTTTTTTAATTGTTTTGCAGTTAGGATTACATCCATTTGGTATCTCTCCCTCTGCCTTCTATTTTAAAACCATATTCTTGCTTTCTTGATTGTGGTACTAGGCAAAGTTATCCTTCAGGAATAACAATTAAATCACCAGGATTTGTTTTGTCACCGCTGAAAATTGGACTGATCATCATGGTTCTCAAACTATTCCTGACGACGGTAAGTTCTTGATTGTGTAACAAAAAAGTATATTCTGATGCAAAAGGAATTTTCCTCTAGTGAACATAAAATGTATTGTCTTTTTATTATGTTCCATGAACCTACTATTAGGTAGTATTAATTGAATTTTGGTGCACCTATAAGATCTGAGTATTTATGTCTTCTAATCCCCAATTATTAGGCCAAGGAAATGGACTGTATTACATGTATCTCCACCTCCTTCTATCGCCTGATCCACAAATTCAAGAGGATTGACCCCCAAAAGCTTAGAATTGAGCGTAGTTGTTGTTTTATATCAATATGTTTACAAAGCCTCATCACAACTTCACATAATGGCTCATATGTAATCGTTTATACTAGTATGATCAATATAGACTATCTCTGATATTTCACTTAAATTGTCCTTAGTTTGGTATTGGATGTAGTATTGGTTGATTTCGTGGGTTACAGGAGTTATTATTGTCCAAATATCTAGTCAACAGAGTCCAATTGGCTTGTACCACAGATTTCACTAGCTTATGTCAAAATATAGGATATAAAAGAAAAGTTCATAATCTTTTTTTCTTAATTAAGTATTTGGGCGATTATTAATGTTGGAGGACATTTAACTACTAGAATTTTTGGTTTTGCATTGAGTAGATTTGCGTACGTTGACCGCAATGATATCTGAAACCCAATTTTATAGTTCCTAAGCTGCAAAGTGTGCGGAGCTCGTTCGGGAGGATTCCCACTATTGTGAATTTCCAAATTATTACACTTTTCTTATGGATGTGATTCATCTATAGAGTTACAAAACACTTCGGTGTCTATAAAATTCCCCTAATTCTAGGCTTGTCAGCGTGTAGCACTCGATAAAAACCAAAAACGAGACAGAAGTACACCTTAAAAAATAGAGTGTCAGTTCTGTGCGGTTAGTGGCTCATTATTTGCATTTATTTGTGAGCGAGAAGACGGCCACCCAGGGTAAAGGCCGGGTACACGATGTTGTGCCATTTATTGCAATTTTGTGTCCCAAATACAAAAAATATATTGCAATCAAATAGTAATAAAAAAGAATAATTTTGTTCGTAAAGATTGTGAGTACAAATATGTTTATTACTTGTTTCCTCTCTCTTAAGATTTCTCCGTGATTCAAGGGTTGTTAGTGTCACTAAAACTAAGGATTATGTGGACCTACTTAAGATTTATTTGAACTCCATGAAATGATTTTATGGATCTTGTTAAAAAATTTGGTTGCCAAGAAAAGTGCACCCACATCATCATCACTTTACGAATATTTCATGAATATATGAAATTTTAGAAATGCCTATTCGAGGAAATATATTACACTATATATAAGTAGTCTCTCAAGAACTTAAATAACATGGGGACTCATTTGTAGAGTCCCACAAAATTGCTATCTCAAATGTCACATTCTTAAAGAAATTGGAATCATTTGTCCCGTGAAATTTTTTTGGTGTTCACTTAAATGTCTTTTTATAATATAGTATCTAATAAGAAGCAATATAAACATGATCTCATCTAGCAAGGTACTCAATAACACATCCAAGCAATTTGGGAAAGTAGTTCACTCTCCCATCCAATGTGGACACGACATCCAATTTCTCAAACTTCTCGGACATACAACCTATCTGCCTTTGCAGCTCAGCGCGAGGCATGAAACAATGTGATCAAGCAGACTAGCCTTAAACTTCAAGATTGAGCAGGACATTTATTTACAAAAGTTAGACATGCAAATAAGTAATTCAGTCTTGGAATCAGTCTACAGTATGAAATAGAGATGTGGTTGTTAATCAATATAATCTCTTGCACGACATCTCCCAAGACAGTTCAAGGGCTATAGCATCGTGGAGGCAGGTAGAATGTAAGATCTGTGAGTTAGCGCTTTATAATCAAGCAGCGAGGGTCATGAAATTGTAATGTGAAGTGATTTCCAAGTGTCTTACTTGAATAGCTTCTAGCATTACACGATGAAGTGGCCTTAACATAGGCATCATAAAATCCAATGTCCACCCAATCCATATCATTAAGATAAACATATACTTCTGTCTCCTGAGCTGAGGAGGCACCTATTAGTGGCCGTCACTCTGTGGGGAATAACAACTTTATCTTTCGAAATGGTTTGGATTGCACATTTTTGGGTTGATGCACCTATGTCGTGTGAATTCTACAGAAGATAGTTCATGTTGGTAATTGGAATGTCCTGCTTACTTACAAGTTTCTCTTTTCCTTCACGGCGTGTTGAATCTCGTACTCAAGGATCATATGCATACCTGAGCTTTCACCGATGATATAAAACTCGGATTCTTGGAGAGAAGTGCTGATTACGTTGTTACCAGACTTTGTATTTCAATATTTGACACTGGACTCCATAGAATTATTGATTTGAGGTTTGCTCTATAAAAAATGACTAATATGCTCATAGTAGTTTAAGACTGTCATGACAAACACTTTTTAATGCCTATCTAAATATGCAGAGATGAGGCTTACTGTTGCGAAATTTGGCTTTTGTCAACGTTCCAATGGGAAGTTGTTAAAATATTGTCAAGGTGGCTGGAGGATGTGGTTGGGTGCGACCTTTGTTGGTTCTAGCTTCGAAAGACCTTAACATAAGGACCCTTGTAGACTGTTGGTTACCACCTCAAACAAAAAAACCATCCGACCATAAGAGTGTTAAGTGAACTATGTGCCAGAAAGGTTATTAAAAAATGACAATCAGTTTTCTTCCGAGACAGAGACTCGACATTTTCGGAATTAACATTGTAAGGATCTACAGACGGTCCAAGTCAGTTCGAATTCTTAAGTTAATCTAGCTCACACTATATAAAGGTGCTATATTCCTTAGAGTGGCCTCGAAATTTCCATTCAATTTCAGGCAACATTACCAAAAAGATCAAGATGTGGGGGATATTCGTGCAACAAAAAAACTTCTGAAAGTGCACCAAAATCCCTCTTTACAGGAGATTAAATAAAACTAATTTTAGATGAAATATCCAATAAGAATCAAGACAGGGACAAAAATTGATTAAAAAACTGTGTAATAATAAAATATTAGTTTCTTTAGACATAATTTTATCTGAATAAACGGTATCCTAGAACATAGATAAAAATTATATTTTATTTTGGGGTTTAATAAGTTGGATCGAGATTGAAGAATTGGTCAGCATCCATTTCAAGTGTCAAAGATTGATATTTATTGATCAAATTCTTCACTCATAGTCAATAGATCGTTGATTGCAAATTAATTAACTAGAGAGAGCGTAAACGATCGATCGAGTGTTTTTAGGTCCTACTCTCAACCTTATAAATGTATTATCTCCAAAAAGTTTGGAGATACACAAAATTTGATGAAGTTTAACTTAATATAATGAGATTGACCTCAATTAGTATAATTAACATTGTTCATTGATATAAGATGTCACATTTCATTTAATTATGAGAACTGTCCATGTGGATGGAGCTGATCCATCTTGTGGATATAACAATGGTGTGTTGCTTCTATATATGTGCTTGTTTCCCATCTTTAATATTATTATCTTGTAAAAATTAAGATAGTTTTGACATGCGAAGAGAAGATGTGTAGATGACGTATCGATGAGTAGGTGAGAGAGGTTGGCTATATAGGGTGCAAGGAAAGACAGAGGTAGACATAAGAAGTATTGGAGAGAGAGATAAACACAGAATTATGCAACTTCCAAATTTATCGGGACATGACTTTTATAGAAACGATGGAGGATACATATTAGGATATCAGTTAATAGGTGGTGTATGGAGATCTTGATTCACATGGTTGGGTTATCTACTGATATAATACAATTGTGATTAGCCTTTTGACTAATCATCATAGTAATTGTTCATTGATTTATCGTATACAATGTTGTTATCCTGCCCCCGTGCCGATAGATTGTCATCGTTCCCGGGGTACTATATCCGTTTTTATTTTTACTTAAGCCAAGAGTCTTTCAGAAAAACTCTTTTACCTTAACGAGATAATGGCAAGATGTACGTATATTCAATTCTTGTGATATTCCATTTTTGATATTTCACTAATTACTAAACATTTTTATAATATGACAATCGGTTCACTATTTGGATTCAAGAAAGTCAAAAGAAAGATTCTATTGTAAGTCGTAATTTTACTCAACAATTATATCAAAAATTATTTTCACAGCTCAAATTCGTGATTAATGCGAGTCAACAATACCATCGATTGCCAAACTTGGTATGGCCATTTCCGCCACTTGTAGCCATTTTTCTATTAGGATTCAAATTCTCCTAGTAAAAAGGATCTAAAAAAGTTGACATTTTTCTGAATAAATCAGAAAAATTTAAGGATGGAAAATGGATTTATTGCAGAAGATCTGTCGAAGATCGGAGGTATTGCTACCGTATCACTGCTTCATTCCTTCATTCTAACTCATTGGTTGCCATTTTCCATTGTGGGTCGTGCTAAAAAATGGACTCTTTCAAGAACCCTTTTCGTCAGGTAGTAATCTCCTCCTCTGTTTTAATGGTATAATGATTGTTTGGAGTACATATCTTTGAAGAAATAGCTGAAGTTCGAATGTTTGTTTGATAATTATGGATTGAAATGAGTTTTTTGTTGCATGGGAAGTGATTTATTTCCCAATCAAGCATCCCCCTTTGGATATCTGCTAGTAAGAAGAAGAAATTGAGAATTTTGAGAAACGGGTGAATTTCCGATTGTGTAAGGAAATCGAGTGTTGTGTTGTTTGAGCTAGTGGTCTATTGGATACACCTGTTTAGGTAACGTTCGTACACCAATGCCTCTTTAGACAACCCTTAGACTCAACTGTACATAATATGTTTTTACTAAAAACAAAATAATGATATAGCAAGACTTCATTAGCCATAGTGATGGTGATTGTTCAAAAAATGGATCATAAAATCTTGACAAATTGCCTTAAAAAGTTAAGGGGTGCATCGTCAAAATTTTGTCCACAAAAATATTGATGTAATCCCAGTTTCGCCACAATATAGTTAAGCATCAACGAAATATCATATGGATGAGTTGGTCCTCTCGATATTTTGGGACATATTCTAAAGGAATGGAATTGGGATACACGCTCCTACTAAGTATTGTTGACTCCGTCCAGTTATACCTTTGTAGTTTTGTTACAAAATCACAAATCATTCTTCGTTGGGTATTAAAACTAGAACTATGATCCGGACAACTCACATGATATATTAATGTTGATGTAAAACTTTCCAGCCCATTTTCAATGGAATGTGTTTCTTTACTAATCCTGAAAATTTGGTTTTATAACTACAACGTTGAAATCATCTCTCTTTTCAAAAGGGTCGAACACGGTAAAGTTTGGGAATTTTAGCTAACCAGCTGTGTGATGAATTAAACCAGTTACTGGAATAACGAGTGATGAACTTTAGAAATGTTTGTAACGATAGAAAAAAAGTCGTGAAGGCCAAAAACCCTAGTTGGGAAGCTAGTTATCTATTAATATTTTCTTAATCGATTTAAAGTTAGTTTAACATTTCTTTTTTTCTTGACATTTTTCGTTAAGGTGTCTTAAGAACGCTAATTACCATTCCTATATTCCCATTATCTAATCTTAGGAATTCGCCTTTTTTCTCCAAAATCTTGCCTCAATTAATTGAAATGTTTTTATCTTTTGAGTTATCCCAATACGTTGTTCATATATTTATGAGGAAGATCTCAACTAATTTCTTTGCCCTTTTCAATATTTATTGTTATAAAGATATTGTGAAATTACTATGACCATACAAAATAGTAAATTCTTTGAAATTTACTTCATCTCCATTAAAGACTCACTGTCCTTAACTTGCAATACAATTTTCTTACTTAAATAGTCTTGCTTATAGAAAGTAAGATACGCCAATACTGAAGAGGGAACATAGTTAACGGTAAGAAATTCTTTACATAGTCACTTTGAGCTAATGATGAAAGAGAATGTGGATCATTTTCTCGAGATGATAATTTTAATGTCCCTCCTAATTGATTCACGTATTTCCTTTTTGTGATACAAGAAGGGTGAAGGTATAGTCGATAAGTTGGAGACCTGGCATCGAACTATCGTCCACATCTAGCTTTTACTTGTTTTGCACATCTTGTTTTGGTGACATAAGTAACTTTGAACATGAGTAGGTTTCAATGAATACCATATTCCCTACTATATTAGTCTAATGGTTAGTGGACATAATTTCTTTAGATTTTCCTTGATTATGTGTTTAGAGTTTTATATCTAAAGAGTAAAATCATCGTTGGTCCTTTTGCATACTGGGAGTTCATGAGAGCATCAACAAATTCAATTCAGATTGTTCCTCAATTTTTGAGGTAGCTAAAAACGTCTTCAGGAATTACTTCATCTTGGTGATCAATAAATTTTCTTACCATTAATACTATATATGAAATTTTAATTTCTTATATTCCTAGAACCAGTCTGCATGTTAGTAGTTGTTAAGGGGGATAAAGGATTTTTCCTATATGAGAAACTCACGAAATCTTGGAAATTTCATATTTTTTAATAACTATTTTGAAAATACTGACTTTATTTACATTTCCTTTACCGATAGTTTGATTTTTTTCAACTTCCTAAATTAACCACCGTACCCCATCGAAAACCCTTTTTTTAAAGATTTTTTTTGGGGGGGCATATAGACCATTTAATTAATTCTTAAAAATGAAAATAAAGTTTTGGACCAAGACCAACCTAATATGATTAGGGTAGAAGCCCCTTTTATACCCCTAACTATAAATTCCTATTCTTACTGTGTTGCCTCTTGCCTCACGGCTGAAATAATTTACTCTTCTGCCGATTGTTGTGCGTTGGTACCAGCTCTCTATTCCAAGTTCTCCTATCTCTTCTTCTCATACAAGATGTTCAGTCAACCCAGGAGTAACAACTCCTATATTTTTCCCTTTCCTTTATTCATTACTGGATGAAGTCGATTTCGAGTATTTGGTATATCTTAGAAGATAATAAACAAGCATTGAAAGGTTTAAAATACACTAAACTGAAATTACGCAAGAGGTGGACTACATTTTAACTACAATAGGTAGCCTTTTCTCTCTTTTACTCAAGGTTCTTATTGTAAACTAGCTTAGCTTTGGTTTATCTACTACTAGTTTTCCGAATGTGTTTGCACGTTTGTCCCCCTACACTTATTATAATTTGAATTAGTTATAATAGACATTTTGAAATTAGAAAATATTAATTTTTTGCAATTTCTATTTTATCTTAAATTACTTTATAATAATCGAATAGTACATTGACTTCACGCAAGAAATCATGGAAAATTAATTTTGAAACTATAGCATCTAACAACATGAATATATCTATCTGAACTTATTCCTTAAATTAATCTCTCATTACGCTCCATATTAGTAAATACACCAATCGGTAGTTACTTAAATAACACTATATTAGTAAGGAAGATAAAAGTAAAATGAATATTATAAATACATTACAACGAATCTAAATTTTTTCATAAATTATAATTTCAACACATAAAATAGAACTTAATACCATTCAAAAGTTCAGAGAAGATTATATTAAAGAAGTCATAATCGGATAATAAGACAAAAAAATTTAACGATAAGAATAAAAGACAACATTATTCCGTTCTTAGATTTGTTATTATTAACAATATATATTTAAAAGAAATAACAAGAGTAGGCGTTTTTTTTCTGCCCTTAACCAAAAAAAAATCTAAATAGTAATAAAATTTATGATACAATTATCATTCAATGAGGAAGTCACGATTAATATTTCAAAACAAAAAAAAGTACCTACCTGAAAATTGCTAATTATTCACGATCAACACGAGGGCAAGTGGTAATGAAACTTATTTTTCAATTATACTATATACGCTAAAGATTCATTAATAAGAATGAAAGGTGAAGAGTTTGTTTAACTTAATTTTCAGAAGTTAATGCTCTTAGACATGGGGTAGAGGAAGGTAATTGTTTTTTACTAATAATTTCAGTAACATTTTATTATCCTAACTAAGAGAGAGGATACAAATTTTATCACATTAATTATAGGAAAGATATAATAATATTTATTTTTTTAAAAAAAATTAATTCCCAACATTTCCTATGAAATTTTCTAACAATTTTCTATAAATATTTTTTTCCTTCAGAAAGGTTGGTGCCCTACACCTTCTTATTTAAAAGTATTTAGTAATAATATAATATAATTATTACTTAGTATGAAAAATAAATAAATTTAAAACCATGGTGTCCTGAATGCATGTATTAAATTGATTCTTAATATTAAATTAATTATATAATTATATTTAATTTTAATTTGGTGGATAAAATAAGGGCAAATGATATTCACTTTTAAGTTAGGAGCTTCTCGTTCACTTATAATATACTATTTTTTGGAATGTGTGTTGCACGTTTATTCCATACAGTTATTATATAGAAAATATTGAATTAAAATATTAGTTTTTAAAACCAATTTATATTTTATTCATTAAATAAAATCATAATAACGCATAGTCATATTGACTATCAAGCAAGAAATATGGAAAAATAATAATATTACTATAGCTCTAATAATATGAAGTATATTTATAGGAGTTAGTCTGTAATAAGCCTCATTACCTCCATATACGAAGTACACAGAGAGGTATTACTTAAGAAACTATATCATAAGGAAGGATAAAAGAAAAAAATATATAAAATTAATTTAAAAATGAAATAAAAGTCATAATTAGTAATTTCAGCCTGATAAAAATATAACATATTCTTATTTCATAGGAGATTAATTAAAGCAGTGTAAATCGGTAAAGGAATACAACAAAATAAACAATAAGAACAAATACAACATTCATACGCCTTCTTAAGAACTTTAAGAAACCATCTATTAGGGAAAAAGAAATACATCAGGAGTACAAGTTCTTGATTATCCCCTCTCCCGTACAAGAAAAACCACTGCAATATAAAGATAAAACTATGATACAAAATATCATTCTTATTAGGATTCAAACAAATCTTTATATTTCACAACAAACAAAAAGTACTATGAAAATTTGGGGCCTAAGATTCACATCAACAGAGCAAGTGATAAGAAAATGACTTTTGCATGATACTATAGATGCTAAAATTTATATGGATAAGATAAAGATGAAAGTTATTTAAGATAATTTTAGAAGTTAGTGATCTTAGACATGGGGGGAGAAAGGTGATTGTTTTACTAATAATTCCCATACATTTAATATACTATTAGAGAGAAAGGATACACCATTAATCCATTTAACACACAATTTATAGAGAAGAATAGATATTTTTTTCGATTTTTTTTAAAAAAGTAAAAATTCTACAATGTTCTATGAAAATAATTTCTAACATTTTTGCCGATGATATATTGTTGTTTTCATTTTTGACTTACATCTGCTTATTTTAGTATTTAGTATAATATAATATAATTTTGTCTAAGGGGTGTCATAATCTAAAGAAATTAAATCGTGTAAAAGCCAAGGAGTGTCAATATGTAATATATATATACATAAAAAATATTTTTATTCTAGCTACATAATGTAATTTTCCGACAAAGGGGTGTCGGTCGACACCCCTTCACTACATGTGGCTCCGCCAGTGATTATTACTTAGTATTTAAATAATTAGAATTTGAACCGTTGTGTCTAGATGCATGTATTTAAATATTACTATTTAATTTTAAATTAATTATATATTAATACTTAATTTAGTTTAGGAATAAATAAGGGCAAAATGGTAATTCAATTTTTAAGTTAGGAGCTTCCCAAGATGAAGCATTACAAACCATTAAAAAAAAAGAACCGTAACAACAACAAAATAATGTGATAACCAAAGCGGGGTTCAAGGAAATGATCATGAGGTTAAACTACAGAGTTACATCTACTTATTAGTTAATTAAGTTCCCTCTTCCTATCTTTAACTATATACTCTCTAGGGAACGTGCGTCGCACGTTTATTCTAAAATATTTCATATAAATTCTTTATTGCAAATGACATTTTTTTATCCCCTTTGAATCTATGGTATTTACTAAAAGAATTCATCACTTTTAAGATAATCTTTCTCTCTCTCTCTATCTCTCGTCGTCTCTCCTCTCTCTCTCCCTCTCTATCTATGTATTGTATCGCCTCTCTCTCTCTCCCATGTGATATATATATATAATATATATATATATAGTATAACTATATATATATATATATATATATATTATATATAATATCTCTTCTCTCTCTCTATATATATCTCTTCTCTAATCTCTAACATTGACGAAAAGATAATGACAGTAATTCACAACTACGCCACAATTGAATCTTCAAATGAGGATACTAAAATACCAACATGCTAGGCTAATGTATCGACGAAACAACAAACCCATGGTAAATTGTTCAATAATAATAAAGGCACAACATTATCAATTTGTACAATAACAATAAACACGAAATTACGATAAAAATTAAGAAGCAATCAAAGGAGACCGGGAGAAGAGAGCATAGCTTATTTTTATTTTTATTTTTTTTGTATTGATTTAAGTACATACTGTATTTCTATATCTATTTATATGGGAGATTATCCCATTTTAGGTATGGTGAGAGATAGAGCAAAATCCATAAGACATATAATCAGTGAGTTACATATATTACATACTAAAAAATTAGTGAAATAAAATTTGTTGTATTATATGATTATTTGCTATGTATTATTGTATAATTATTAGACGTTAATAATTATAACTTTAATGTGATAAAGTATAAACCTAAGGACAAAATATGTTTAAAATAAATTTAAAATATTAAATGTGTAATGGAATGTCATTATAACTAATTATTAAGAAATTCATAGCAACTATCATTATGAAAAATCATTACTATTAGTACGTGAAAGATGTAAGGTTTTTAGATTTTTTTTCTTGCTAATAATAACTTACAATTTAATAATGAGTATTGAATTGTAAGTCTATCTATATATAGGAGTGTTAATTATCATAATAAGAAGAGTCAAAATTCATGAATACCAAAATAAATATTTAATAAAAAACCTATTTTAAATAATTTGTAAATAATAAATTAATAGTTAAAGGGATATTTTTATTTTGACTTAGATTCTTCTTCGTTTTAGTTGATCTAATTTCTAGGCACGTGTCTCATGTTAATTAATAAACTTCCTAAAATGAAGTATATAATACTCTACTTAAATATGTATATTATGGAGCAATTGAACAGTAATTCAGTTGAAAAGTAGATTCAAATGCAACATATATTTGTAATGTAATATTATTCATTTGTCATGTAATAGAATGAGATGCATGCTTGGGAGTTTTTTTATTTTTTCACGAAGACACAACTTTTAAGTGTGATACTAATAATGTTTTAAAAATAAATACTTATACTAAATTAAAGCTAGAGGTCACAAAGCATCAAAAAGTGACATTAAATGAAGACACTAAAGTTGACTCTAAATCAGACTCATGAAATATATCTACTTTATGAATTTGTTCAATCGCTACTCCTAAATGATATTTTTTGTAGCAAACTAAAAATATAAAGTGTGTAATAAATAAAATAAAAATTTATCTATACCATTATTTTTGTACACAGCATATTTAAGCAGTAAACAGAAGCTGAACTTATTTGATGGGAAAAAAATAGTATTACCTTATGCTGGACAAAATTCAACAAATAAGAGGGCGATAGTAATAGTAGTTTTTCTGTAGTCTAATAGAAGAGGAGTAAACATAAAATGATAAATGGGGAAAAATAGTATTACCTTATGCTGGACAAAATTCAACAAATAAGAGGGCGATAGTAATAGTAGTTTTTCTGTAGTCTAACAGAAGAGGAGTAAGAATAAAATGATAAAGAAATTTGACAGGGTGATAACTTTATCAATCCAAAGAATAAAAATGTATAACTATTAAAACTGATTGAAGTTTTTAAAAGACAAAGATATAATGCTGAATATGAAAAAAGTTTGATACATTAGTTTAAATGATCATGCAAGTGGTTTATTTTTAATATGATTAGGGATATTTTTGTAATTCACTTTCCAACATGGAAACTTCATGCTTTTAGGATAATCAGATATAATAAGCAGAACCTAGGGATTTGTCTAGGGGTTTGGTTTGTGAATGCACATTAATGTTTAGGCTACTTTGGTGAATTTGGGAAACCCTTACTCTGTTCAATTTAAACCCTCTTGACTATTTTGGGTAAGTCCTTCACTTTTTATGAATCACTTTTCTTTCACCTTAGATTTTTGCCTCGAGTAATTACTGCGTTTTAAAGTTGATAGATCTCCTTTCTTTCTAATCCTCCCTGTCTTTTCTTTCTACTTTCTTAATAGTATATTTGGTTTTTTTCCTTTAGTGGTCTAGCACCACCAATTACATCAATTATCTCTCCTTCCTTCCGTTCTATTTGCTTAATAGTGATATTTTGTTTGCTTGACTTTTGACTGACTTTGACTTTAAACTCTTCCTATATTTTTCTTTTTCACCACCGATAGGGACAAATGCTTTTCATTAAAGTCATAAGGAAGGATTTGTCAAGTTTCCCACTCTTCAATTCTCTCACTTTTCAAATTCTCTGATTTCCCCGCTTCCTGGCTACATACCCAACAACAAAAATATTTTTCCAAAATGTTTTTGGAGATGTTTTGGGTGTCCTTGTTTGTGCGATCTTGGTTTGATTCTATCCAAAAACTCGCATTCATAAACATCAAATTTTGTGGGACGGTAACTAGATGAGTCAATTTCAATGATGCCTCTTGAACACTCCTCCTTCAGCTTCACACTCTATAAAGGGTAATTATCCTTATCGTGGATCTTAAAAGTTCATTCATCACAATTTCATTTATTTTCTGGTCAATGTTTTTTTTCCGTAAATAAGATTAAGTGCAAACAAATTTTGTCTCCTTGAACCTAACAAATATTTATAATTTCTTTGGGGTTTGATTAGTTCGATCGGAGTTGATTATTTGGTAAAATTCGTTAGGAATTCATGAAAAAAATGAATATTCATTGATCAAATCATTCATTCTGTAGTCTGATAGATCTTTTATAGAAATTAATTAAATCAGACGAGAATAAAGATAGATCATGTGCTTTTGGGGTCATCTCTTACCTTCT
This sequence comes from Solanum habrochaites, assembly GCA_027704765.1. NCBI lineage: Eukaryota > Viridiplantae > Streptophyta > Magnoliopsida > Solanales > Solanaceae > Solanum > Solanum habrochaites. The sequence goes on along the minus strand of JAKWJA010000926.1, from coordinate 15,462 downwards.
AGGTAGTATTTATCTCCTCAAAGCTTTGTGATGCACACACAAGAAGAGGCCTTATGTTTAAAAATTTATTAAGTATATTTTTCAAATATAGAATCAACAAAGATCGCACCAATAAAGGACCTAACAACATCCCCAACCACAATTGGGAAAGTAGTTTCACTCTCCCATCCAAACGTAGACACAATATCCAATTTCTAAAAATTCTCAACTGTATAACATATCTGCCTTTGCAAATCTGGCGAGCATGAAGAATGTGCTCTTGCAGGCTAGCCTTAACTGCAGATTGAGTATATCATTCATTATTTACAAAAGTAGACCACAAATAAGGTACGTAAATTTTAATCACAGCCTCGCATAATTTTGGAAAATAGAGATATGTTTGTACCACATAATCGACATTAACATCTCCAAGAAATTTCAAGTTCTAATAGCATCGTGGAATCTTATGTAGCACGTAAGATCCGTGAGTTAGCGTTTTAACAAGAAGCGAAGGGTCGTGAAACTTGTAGTGTAGCAATGATTTCATACCCCATACATTGACTAAGCCTTCTTATCTTCACGATGAAGTGGCCATTAAGATAGGTGCCATCAAATAAAATCAATGTCCATCTGCTCCTTTCACAGAATATAAAGCCTGCACGTTGCCCGTCCGAGTTTAGGTAGGCACCTGTTAGTGCCTCAACTACATCAGCTTACATCTTGTTTCTAATCCGCCTATACTGACCCGACAACCATTTCTACTGGAAGGGCCTCAAACAAATTTTTGTCAAGTTGGGTAAACTAGAGGATTATCACTAGGATTGTCCCACAACTGTTGAGATAAAATGGTTTTCTTACGGATAAATCTTCTCAGAATTTTACGAGTCACAACATCCCAAGCTTGAACATGCAACATTGGAAATGAATTTTATTTTTCTTTAAATGTTGAGAAGACCCTATGATAATTTTCATAGTCCTTACACGATTGTATACTACCAGCATATCTGAGAAAGATTTGCCAAGCTTCTCAAGTGATTCCAATGACAATTCTGGAGAGCATTTCTTTGTTGTCTTATTTTCAAAATTCCTAGCGTTTGGATAGCAAAGTTTTTACTTTGTGGTGATTCAAAAGCATTCTTTTAAAGTTTATTCGGCATGGATGCTTGCCCTATAAGGTCTAAAGGTTCTAGCACGGTAGATAGTTATCGTTGACCTCAAGAATCTTATGAATTCTAGGTATACACATATGGTAGTGAATCCCCAAACTCCGCCGAACAGATTCCATGCTATATGTATATACCTTAGAATTCATAAGATTCTCGAGGTCAAGAATATTTTGCCAATAACTATCTGCCGTGCTAGAACCTTTAGACTTTATTGGGGAAGCATTCATGCTGAATAAAGTTGAAAAGAATGCTTTCGAATCATTCCAAACTAAAACTTTGTATCCCAAATGGTAAGATTTTTGAAGGAATGACAACAAAGAAATGCCTCTAGAAGTTTCATTCGGAATCACTTTGGAAACTTGGAGACTCTTTTCTCAAATGTGATGTCAGTATACAACTATTTAAGAATTATGAAAGTCAGCATGAGGGTTTACTCTGAATTAAAGAAAATAAAATCATTTCCGATGTTACACTTTGCAACTTTGGATGCGCTCGTAAAATATGAAATTTATGCATAATGAACCATTTGATCTTCTAACGTGAATCATTCCTGATGATAATTCTCAAGTTCTTCGACTAAGAGTTCCCTTTGCCTTCAATAAAAATGTATAGTAGGATAAGGCAAACGATTAGAAATAGTAAGAAGTAGCTACCTCAGCTCGTGTGGGGAAGTAGCGACTTTACCATTTATTAATTGGATTGGATTGCACATTTATTTTGTTGATTCTGAGAAGCTAGTTAATGTATGATAATTTGAAACCTTGATACTTACAAGTTCCATGATCCTTCATGGCTTGTTGAAACTCTTACTCACGGATCATATTCCACAATGATATCAATGCTAGGAATTCTAGGAGATGCAGTGCTAGATTATGTTGGTGCAACACATATCTATTTCAAATATTCAAACTGACTCCATGACTAATTAATGATTTGAGGTAAGCTTCTGTAAACAATGAATAATATGCTCAATCTGCACTTAAGGCTGGCATGCAGAAGTACCTTCTTCATGCCTCACGAATTGAAGACAATATTTTGTACTATGAGGATTTTTTAAGAAATTGGATCATGTTCCAAGTTTCGATGGGAAATCCGAACGGCTTGGAGATTTGTTGGGTTCCTCTGTTGGTGGGCGATCCCTTAAGATCTCTTCCTGGACCGTTGATCACACCTCGAAACAATAAACTCCAACCAATAAGAGGTTAAGTGAACTATTGCCCAGGAAAGGTTTATTTAAAACAGAAATCCTTTCTTCTGATACAGAGACTAGACTTTGGTAGACATCAAAAGTTGGGTGGTACTCTACCAGATGAGTCCAACTTCTTTTAGCATTCTTGAGACTAATCCTAATTCATGAAGACTAATCCTAAGCACACATATAAGGTACTATATCCCTTAGAGAGGATCCCGAAATTTTTTAGTAATTTCCTGGAACATTTACTAAAAGATCAAGTGTGGGCGGACCCTTTTGTGACCACAAATACGTTCATGAAAGTCCAAAATCCTCTTTCATAAGATCAACTAAAATCCATTTAGTGCAAATTAATCCTAGAGAGAGAAATCAAAAAATGGCAATTGTACTCAAAATGTTAATTAGTAAAATATTCTTCTTTTTTCATATTTATTTCTTAGTTGGAGTTTATTTTCAATAAATAAAATTTGTTTTTGAAAGAAATTGTCTCCTAGAACCCTAACTAAAATTTATAATTTATTTGGGGTATTATTACTTTGATCCGAGTTGAAGAATTGGTCAGAATCCATTAAACATTGTAGAAAGAACTGAATGTTCATTGATCAAATCCTTCAATGAATAGTCAAATAGATCGTTTGACGAAATTAATTAACCATAAGAGAGTAAAGATAAATCAAGTGTCTTTAGGGTCATCTCATACCTTCTAAGTAGTATTTATCGCCAAATAGATAGATATACACACACAAGGATTTGACTGAAGTTGGTTGGTAGAGTTTTAAATTGTTTCTTGTGATTGTCCATGAGGGATGTTACAAATGTGGAGTTGGTGAGTTCCTACAGAGTGGATTACACTACCTTTTCACATGTTTGGCTTATCTAGGATGTGGTGTCAGTCTGATGTTCGATCTTAACGACATGTTTTCTCCTCCTATCCTTCAATTTTCAGTAACTGACTTAAGATGTCATTTTAGATCGATATTTGTAAAGATTTCAGCCTTTTCTCACCATGCTTTGGTGATTTTTTACCATATGAGACTACGGAATTTTTTAATTTCATGAGAAGGTTTTTGTGGGACTTATTATATCCGTGTGAAGCAGCTTATAAAACTAAACCGTTTGTCTAGCTCTTTCAAAGAGCAATCAAGGTGGTCATTGGATTATGCGCCGCATGGAATTTTATAGGGAGTTTGCAGACAAAAAGTCTCAAGCCACTTGTGCATGGTATTTTAGTAGCACCTCATCTGGAGGGGGGATCCTTTAGGGAAGGGTTTTATCTCATCCTGCGTTTTTACAGGTAAGTACATGTTCATGCAGTATCATATAAGTTTCTGAGGAGTAAATAAGGTGGGTGCTAGGCGTGAAGAGGTTGGTTTCTACAAATGTTGTGGTCAAGGCTTAGTCAGGTTGAGCCTATTAAGTGTTTTTTCAGTTACGATGAGCGGCTTCAATGGTATTTGGAGTTGTTTGTTATTTATGGTGGTTCCTAGGTCCTACTATGAGTTTGGTGAGTCAGAGGATAATCAATAGAATGGGCTTCCGCCAGAGCATGTGGAGCAGGAGGTCGACATCAATAAGTTTTCAATAATCTGTTGTAACTTGTTGGTTGATTCATTTCTGTTTTATAAATAATGTTTGGGAAAGTTCTTTCTTTACTGAGTAAAATATTCAAATTCAACTTGGAAAAAATGAATAATTCATATCAAACACTAATATATAAAAATAATGTATTTAAGGAAAGTGAATATAATTTCTATACGATGACTTTTATAGAAAACTAACAATGAACCACGAAACACCTATGTTCTTTTTAGTTCATTTCCCTTAATGGTTAGATTGCATTCAAAGTTGGTGGACGTATAAACTTACAACACTTATAGAGATTATTGGACAAACTAGGGATACCTCCATCTTTTTTCAAAAATCTCTCTTTATTTCTTTTTAAATATTTTTACTTATGATGTTTGAAGAATTCGGAGTTTTCACTAATGTTTTGTTTGATCCACATTTATGATGGTTTTTACAAAATCAAAATTATCTACGAGATACAAAATATATTCAAAGATGTATTTGTTGAGTTAATACTATAGTTGTGTTAATTCTAACTATGTTAATTAAGTCTAATGCAAGGATATAACAACAATACGTTTCAAAAGAGAAAAAATATCCGTTCCAATAAGCAAACAAGAGGTTTCTGTAAAACTGAAGTAATGGGTTTTAATGCCATTAATCTTGACAATCCGTTTCTTAAAATGAAAAATAAAAATTAACTCTTCTATTTGAAAATCCTCTTGAAATATCTATATAAGAATGACATTTTGTAAGCATAAAAAATACAACAGCAACCATAAAGAAAAAGAAAAAAGAACTCCCCTCCTTTCATCATATTCTTTGGATATTTTTGGGCATTTGGTTTTGGGCAACCTACAAACTCTTAGCCACGAGTGAACGTGTTTGAGAGCAATGTGGAACCTTTGGGAGCAACCGACTATAACGAGTTGCATCGGAGTCAAGCCGAAATCACTTCGAAGCAGCAGTATTTGTGATAAGTTCTTTACTACTTTATAATTCCAATCTAATATCAATATTGTAGTATTTTTCCTAACAATTTGAAAGCCATTTTCCTAACATATAATATTGATAAATGGCTATTTCTTTAAACAAAACTTTTAATGATTTGTAAAAACATGAGCCTTTGGATGGAAATAATTTTAAAAGATGGTCACAAAAACTTTTAATATTCTTTGAACAATTAGAAGTTGATTATATTTTATTTAAAGAACATTCTATGAATGGTTCTAACACTAATACTGACCCTAGCAATGTTATAACTGTTGACGATGTTGTTTTAAAAGAAGTTGAAAAGGAAAACAAAATTGTTAGAGGAAAATTTGCTATATATGGCTAATCTTTGTTTGATTTTATTCTTAAACTATAAATATGCCAAAGAAATATGGGATAGTTTTGGAAAGAAATATGATTTGATGATCAAGGCGAGAAAGAATATGTTGTCTGGTCAGTGATCAAATTCCAATGGGTTGATAATAATCCACATAATGGACCAAGTTCACGAATATGAGAAACTTGGACTGGTGATGTTCTCACAAGGACATAAGATATGAGAATTTCAGGCTAATGTTCTTCTTGAAAAATTTCATCCATCTTGGAGTGATTATAGAAATCATTAAAACATAAGGAAAAAAATTTAAAACCCTACGAGAACTTATCAGTCACATGAATACTGAAGAGGCGAACCATCTCAATTCAACAGCCGGAGAGTCACAATTCACAAATTTAATGGTCGTGTTTTGTTTGTGGTATCATGGAGTTGGTCACAGAGCGGCCAGAATGCTATCAAAGAAAGGGAAGACTCAAGAAGGAAGGGACAATTGATGTCCAAGCCAATCGTGCTGATGTCATTAAGTGATTGTTGTTTGAGGCTTTGAAGGCCAAATCTTCTGGTCAAATAAAAATTGTCTGGTGTTCTAGACACAGGCGCCTCAAGTCATTTTCTGTGTCCAATAACGATTTATTACATTACTTTGAGGAGTCTACTGATAGAGAGTGGTGTATATATGGGTAACTCCACTACTGCTATAATAATGGGTAAAGGAAAGTTTAGCTTAAATTAACTTCTGGAAAGACTTATCTTTTGAACAATGTTTTGTATGTTCCCTCCCTCTGTGAAAACTATTTTCCTGAGTTCACTTCTCAACAAAGTCGGCCTTAAACGTGTGTTTGAAGCTGATCAAAATAATTTATTTCTCGCGGAAGAGACTTTGTTTGGGAAGGGATATCTAGTGGGATATTTGTATTAAACGTGTTTAAGAGCATTGTCATATTATATTGTTGTGTCTATTAATTTGTGGCATGGGTAGACAGGTCATGTTAATATTGCTTCTGTTAAAATCTTAGAAAAATAGAATTCATTCCTTGATAAAAACTGGATGATTTTCTAATGTCATCTCCTGTAAAAGCAAAGAATGCCAAGAAACCATTAAATCTTGTTATTAGTAAAAGACCTGAATAACTTGAAACTAATACATTCAGATTTACAGATTTCAAATGTTAGCAAAGGTTGGAAAAAGTATTACTTACTTTTGTTTATGATTTTTTCTAGATCACTAAGGTATCTTTTCTTAAGTCTAAAAATGAAGCTAAAAGGGGGCCAATGTTTTTGAAATATAAATCAGCAGTGGGAAAAATCAATTAAGACAGGAAAATCCAAGAAGTTTAGATTGATAGGGTGGGGGAATTTATAGTACTAAAACTCTAGAAGATTTTTGTGAGAAAAATTGTATTATACATAGTTACTGGTCCCATATACCTCCCCAACAAAATGTTTTAGCCGCACTAAATAGACTCCTTAAAGAAATGATGAACTCTATGCTTTTGAGCCTGGTCTTCTAACAAATATGTAGGGAGAAGCAGTCTTGTATGTCATGTTATATCTTAATAAGTCCCCCATACGAAGTATACAAGAGCTCATATTAGTTGTAGAAAGGTTTGCTCCTAACTTGAAATTTCTGAAAGTGGTTGGATGTTTTGTTAAGGTTGGTCTACCTGATTTTAAACGAGTAAATTTGGTTATAAGACTTCTTATAATATCTTTGATTGTTTTATGCTCAAAATAGTGGCTGCATATAGATTTCGTCTCTAAATATCTTCTATTCGTGAATAGAGATTCGGAATTTTTGAGTAATTTTTACCTATGAAAAACATGTGCCGATGATGCTCAAAATAATGCTTCTATGTCTATGTCCATTAATTCGCATCGTTAAACCGTCTTATAGGGGGGGGGGGGGGGGGGGTGGGGGGGGGTTGTGGGGTGAGGTGGGGAGTTATTCTAAGAGCGAAATGAACCTATAGGAGTAAGATTCGTAGAATTGAGACAAGTTTTTTGTCCTGATTTTATCACTACTTTCTTACTGCAAATTTTGATAGTAATATTTAAATGAAGAATTAGTGTCTATTTATTTTAATAGAAGGAGACTCGAATCCTTGTGATGAAGTCAAGATCTCAATAGAGTTGGGTGTTATCAATATTGGAAAGAGGCTCTTAAAAGAGCATTAGACTCAATAGTTTCTAATCACTCTTGGGGCTGTTATGGTTTAGCTGAAGGTTGTAAGGCCATAATTAGCAAGTGGAGATTTTAAGAAAAATTGAGACATGATTTACAATTGATAAAATATAAGCTAGACTTGTTTTATTAGGGTTTTTTAACCAAGAAAGGTGTTGATTACTTTGATATTTAGTCTCCTGTGACTAAAACAAGTGACCATAGAACTTTTCTTGCCTTTGGCCGCTATTCACAACTGCATCAAATGGTTGCTCAAAACGTCATTTCTACTGGTGATTAAAGGAGAGAGCTATGACTCAACCTGAGGGGTTTTTGTTTGTTCCTGGACAAGAGGATATATATGTCAAACTGAGAAAGTCCCTTGTATGGACTAAACAAACCACTTAAGCAATGGTAATGAAAAATTTATATTCACCATAGTGGACCAATCTGACTTTTTTGTAATTCATCTGATACATGTGTTTTTATTCTAAGATGATAGGTCAGATGTGTCATTAAGTTTATATTAGATGACATGTTTCATCTTTGGTCCTAATGTGAATGTTATTAATGAGACTAAGAATTTTTTGTCTTTAAAATTTTAAATGAAAGACCTTGGTGAAGCAATGTGATTTTGGGAGTTAAAATCAAAAGAACTCTTAATGGTTTCTTTTTGTGTCAGTCTCATTACAATGAAAACATGTTGAAAAAGTTTGATTGTTTTGATGTAGTTCAGTGAGAACTCCTTATCATCCTATCATACACATGAAGAAAAATAAAGAATCTAGTGTTTCTCAAACAAAATACGCTAATATAATTGAGAGTGTAATGTTTCTCATGAACTATACCCGTCCTGATATAGCTTATGTTGTTAGTAGATCGAATAGATATACTCATAATCCTAGTAGTGATTACTGGAATGCTCTTCATCGGTTGCTAAGGTTTTTGAGAGGTACTATGAATTGGTATCAGAATTCATTGCTCTCGAGTTCGAAGGGCAAGAAGATGAATGGCTGAGAAATCTTTTGGCAGATATCCCTTTGTGGGGAAGACAAGCTTCACAAGTTTCTCTTCACTGTGACTCACAAGCAATAATTGGAATTGCCAAAAATAGTGTTATTTCCTTGGAATATGCAAGGTCCGAAAGGAATTTAGCGGATCATATGATCAAGGTCTTGAAACTACAATAATCCTTGAAACGTCGAGGGGGATGGGTCTAAATCCTGTTGATTGAGGTAATGTGGTGGACCAGTTAGGCCTCAATATACACCACATTTCTATCCATATGGCGTGAGGCAGTGTTTTATAAGGTTGAGCTTATTTTGCTCTTAATGATTCTATAGCCGAAAGGGTGTCTATTTGAGATAGACTTGATGGAGTCACCTACGTGAGTGTAAAGGTATAGTCTCCTTTTATGAAAGACTTGGGTCGTCTTTCTAGAGCACTCATAAGACCCAAGGTGTGTGTGCATGACCATAAAAGCACTTTGTTTGTATCGCGGAGGTTGCTTAAAATTTAAGGATATAGTATGTGTTATGGAGGTCTCAATTTATATCCATTCAGTTCAAGAGTTTTTCACTTTGTGGATATTGAGTTGTTGTCCCAGTTTCACTATGTGTTAATTCAAATTGAAAGATATTGACACTTAAGTACATGTTCCTTCCTTTTGTCTAAAAGTCAGTTCTTACTCTTTATCTTTGCATTGATGGGGGATTGTTGAGTTAATACTATAGTTGAGTTAATTCTATCTATGTTAATTAAGTCTAATACAAAGATATAACAACAATACGTTTCAAAAGAGAAAACATATCCGTTCCAATAAACAAACAAGACGTTTCTATAAAAGTGAAATAATGGCCTTTAATGCCATTAATCTTGACAATCCGTTTCTTAATATGAAAAAGAAAAATTAACTCTTCTATTTCAAACTCCTCCTCTTGAAATATCTATATAAAAATGACAATTTGTGAGCATAAAAAATACAACATCAACATAAAGGAAAAGAAAAAAGAAATTCCCTCCTTTCATCATATTCTTTAAATATTTTTGGGCATTTGGTTTTGTGCAACCTCCAAACTCTTAGCCAGGAGTGAACATGTTTGAGAGTAACTATGTAACCTTGAGGAGCGACCGGCTATAACGATTTGCATCGGAGTCAAGTCGAAATCGCTTTCAAGGCAGTGGCTTCTCACAACACAGTATTTGTGATAAGTTCTTTACTATGTTATAATTCCAATCCAATATCAATATCGTAGTATTTTTCCTAACAATATTATCTTTTCTAAACCTTAAGTGTTGGAGGACAAATAAAGTATCACAAACTGGTACAAAATTCATTAATGTTTTTTATTTTCAAATAAAATGTTTTTGATTTCATTTTATCATTACAAAAAAATAATCCCACTATCACTAAACATCAAAACTCCATTGTTAAAATATATAGGGAAAAATTCTCAAATAATACTATTAGCTATATACATTTTAATAAAGAACTTCCTAGCTAATTCATGTTTTTATTATAAAAATCACTAATTGATTGTTAGATTTGATAATCGGCTCCAAATAATTCTTCAATAGTTGTTTCTACTTTCATTGTCCAAATCTATGTTGCATATTTATTTTCTTGGTACACTAAAATAAATCTCAAAAGGAAAAAATAAATTCTGACAAGTCAAATTGCGTAAATATTCCAAGAGAAAGAACATTATATTATTGTTGGTGTCTTTCCAAACTAGAAATTCTTCTTTATTTTAAAAAATAAAATAAAATCAAATTAGGGTTAGAGAAAGAGAAAATGTAGGAGGGATTACAAAGTAGGAGTCGAACCCTCACCAATAAATTGAAACTTCTGCTAGTCAATCAACATAACTACTAAGATTCTCCAACTAGCAATTCTTTGTATGTAATGATCATTATTTCTCAATGAGTCTGTAAGATTATTTGCAATCTCTCTTCAAATGCATAAATTATTCTTCATTTCTATCGAGTGTTAATGATTTTCATTAATAGCAATATGAGGGGAAATTATATATATATATATATATATATATATATATATATATGCATTTCTTTAATAAAATTTGATTGCAAAAAGGTAATATCGGTATTGATATCTTTATTCATGCTATGTTTATGTAGGCAAATGTTTTAAATTTTTTCAAACATAGTTGAACAAAGAATAAAGTTTAAATGAAGAAAAAGTATTATAATTCTATGACAAAAGGATATTTGTCAAGATTGATAACATCTTTGATGTGATGAGCGCTCACAAGCATTTTTTTGTCCTTTAGAACTCGACTTTCCGACGAGGTAATACATTGCTAATCTACATTTAAGTTATCTTAGACCTTATATTTTGTACTTTATTATACCTAAAACTTTGGACAATTAAATAGATCTTCCATTTCTTCTATTTATGTGACACTCCTTTCCTCCTTTATCTACATGAAATAAGTAATTTTCCTTAATCATTAAAACATGAGGAACTTTGAACTTCATATCTTTTTACTTGAAGGCTGGGGAAAAGAAACGAAAAAAAAAATAATTTAACTGTACATGAAACAAAAAAATTCTAAAATTGTGGTCTTATTGTTTCAATATTGTGGTGACTTATATAACTTCTCATAAGTAGTAAAATAAAAAAAAATTATGACGTGATTATTTTTTCAAATACTCAATATGTCATAATTTTTAACAGATTGATGATAAAATGGTGTTACATAAAATCGAAAAGGAGTATATGACATGTTAAATGCCACAAGTCATTATTTTTTCTTTTAAACTCGTTGTGAGATCTAATTTATAGGGTAAGGATCATAAAATATGGGTTAAATACTCTATATTACTGCTAATATTTATATATATATATTTTATGAAAGATCTATATTATACTAAACAAATTAAGCAACATATGGATTTACAGATTATTCAAAACAAGTTAGCACAAGATGTTTTTTCGAACTTCAAAATTGCCAATTTCATTAAAGAACTCTTATTGATTTTCAACAACGTCATTGTTTATTACCCATATAAAGCTCTTCCAAATTCTATTGCGCTTGAACTCAAAGCCATTATTGTGAAGGGAATGGGTAAAAAGCCCTAATTAATCGCAAAATTGTGTGTTGATAAGATACATCATGCAATACAATGTTGGCCAGACAAAATTAGGAGAAAAATGGTATATATTGCACATAACAAAGCTCAAGAAGGTGAGTCATCAATGAGGAGGAGTACGAGAGTGAGAAATAAGGTTTGTGGGTTCAAGAACGTCAAATAAGATTATCAAAGGGAAACAAAGAAGAATGACAAAAAAAATACTTCGGAAACAAGAGTGAAGCATACTAAAGGTGGGTCGAATTTTTTATAGAAAGATTTTTTGGTGAAAAATTCTTTTGGTTTTTGTAGTCTGGTAAGATTTTATAATTTATTTATCAATGGAGATCAAAGACTATAATTAATCTCCTAACTCTGTTGTCATTTCCTTTTTTTTAATTCAAGATTTATGTTTAATTTTGAACAAAAAAGGTCCACATAATTGAATTAACATAATTAGTTGAAAGTGAACATTTGTTTGATACATGTTCTGCATCACCTCCTTTTTTTCTAGGAAAAAACTAAATATTCATTTTTTAGTACAATTTGATCATTTTAATAATAGTTTTATTTTTAATTGCTCCTACCATATCATTCTTATATGCCCACTCTTTCTTTTAGAACGTGAAGTAATGTCTTTAATTTGTGACTGACATGGTCAATCAATACCATAGCTTCTCCTAAAACTTCATTATTTCACTCATTGTTTTTAATCTTTTTTTGATTTTGTTAATTTTGTAATTCTAGGAAATTTTATCTACCCAATTTACCTGTTTACAATTTATTAAGGTTTAGTCCAAAATTGCACAAACAAAAAGAAGATGAAATTGACAGAATCTACTTATAATCTGAGTCCATTGAAACTACTGTGTCTCCTTAAGAAATTTAATTTCCTCACTGTACCCGAGGATACAAATAATTTCTCCCAAGATAAAATAGATTTATCTTGTTAAAGAAGTAGTGGTAACTCAAACTTCCATAACTTCAGCGAACGTAAGCTAATCTAGGAATTCTCATTCTTTATCCTCAATCAATTGAAAGTTTTTTTTATTTTTCTAGTTATCCCAATATGTTATCCATAAATTTACGAGGAAGCATCTCACCTATATTTCTATGCACTTTTCAATATTTATGGTTAAAAATGATATTGTGAAATCACTTTGACCATACAAAATTGTAAATTATTTGAAATTTACTTCATCACCATTACAGGCTCACTCCTCTTCACTTGAAATACAATTTTCTTACTTAAATAGTCTTGCCTATTGAAAGTAAGATACATCAATATTGAAGATGAAAGTGTAGGTAAGGTAACAATTCACCATATTCCCTTTAGCTAATGAGGAAAGAATATGTGGACCATTTTTCTCGAGATGATAATATTGTTCCCTCCGTATTTGATGCACATAATTTATTTTCGTAGCAACAAAATAGGTGAAAAGTATAATCGATAAGTAGGAGACCTGACATCGACCTATCATCCTCATGTACTTTTACTTGATCGCACATCCTTAATGCAAGGCGATTCAAATTAAAGGAAAGGATTCGTACCTTTATTTGGGAGGGCTATGAAAACTCTTAAGTATTACTTTCCATCCTTGGTGATCAGTACATTTCCCATACTACATCATATCTACGTAGATAGAAATTCGATTAATTATATTCTCGCACAATCCGAATGTTTGTAGATGTCAAAGGGGGATGAAGATTTTACAAATGAGGAACTCACGAAAATCATGACAATTCCATATATATTTTAAGCCATTTTGATAATATTACAAGGTTTACATTTCTTTACCTTATTCAGATATTTTCTATTTTACCCTTAAAACTTTTTTTAAAAAATTTCTTTGGTCGTATAGGCCATTTTATTAATTAACCAAAAATAAAAATAAAATTTAGGCCCAGGCCCAAAATAAAACAATCTAAATAATTTATTTCTAATATGATTAGGTTAAAACTCACTTTCATTAACCCTAGCTATAAATGCTAATTGCAGCTTACACTTGAGCTCATTTTCTTTCTTCTCACTGAGTTGCCTCCTTGTTCACGGCTGAATGTTACTCAACTCATTTTTCTCTTGTGGGATGTTCGATCTCTCTAATCCAACGTTCTTGTCTCTCTTCCTCTCAAACAATAAGTAACAATCAACCAAGGTAATGTAACTCCTATATTTTCCTTCTCTTTTTCATCACCGTTCTGACTCTTTGTTGTTTCCTGGTTTCCTGAAGATTTCACTGAAAAACTTATCTAAATTTTGAAATTTTCTTTCGATTTTAAAAATCGGCTAAAGAGAATCAAAGGAAACTCTTCAATTTCTTACCTAGAAGATGTTCCTCTATTCCAAATCACACATGTACTCATTACACATTACTAATATATATTTAGTGATTTGAATTAGAAAGGGAAATTTAAACAAGATGTACTTCATTTCAAATAAGTATAGATATATACTTTTCTAGGTTTTAGATCAAGGGTGTTATTTTAGCTAGCTTGGATTAGTTTATCTACTACTATAAAATAGTAGAAACTAGGGTTATTTTAGGGGTTGATTTTCAATGAAAATTTTATGTTTATACTTCTTTATGAGTTTGGGGAACCCTCATTTCTGTTCAATTGAACCTTCTTGATAAGTCTTCACTTGTTGAGTTCAATTCTTTTTCGCTTAGAGTTTATTCTAATCAATATCTTTTAGTTACTAGATCATCCTTTTTTCTTCTTCTGAATCTCTCTGTCTTTATTTCTACTTCTTGATAGTATATTTTGTTTGATTGATTGTAGTTCGCTTAATTGTTTTTGCATCTAGGATTACATCAATTGGTATCTCTCCCTCTGCCTTTCTATCTCTAAACCCTAATTCTTGCTTGCTTGATTGTGGTACTAGGCAAGTCTATCCTTCCAGGCATAAACAAATTAAATCACCAAGATTTTTTATCACCGCTGGTAATTGTACTTGATGCATCATGGTTCTCAACTTACTTCCTTGACGACCAGGTAATGTTTTGATTATGTGCTAAAATAATTATATTTCTGATGCAAAAGGAATTTTCCTCTAGTGAACAATATATTTTATTGTCTTTTTATTTCGTTCCATGAACCTACTACTCTAGGTAGGTATTAAGTGAATTTTTGTGCACCTCTAATATCTGAAGTTCTTTATGTATTCATAATCCAATTATTAGGCCAAGTAATGGATGTATACATGTCATCTATACCTCCATTCCTCCTCGCCCTGATCCAATAATTCAAGAGAATTGACCCCAACTAGCTTAGAATTGACACGTAGTTGTTGTTTATATCAATATTTTATTGACAAATGCCTTTATCACAACTTCCACATAATGCCTCATAATGTAATTTTATACTAGTATGATCAATATACAACTACTTGATATTGACTTAAATTTTCCTTAGTTTTGTATTGGATTACTTAGAATTGGTTATTTAGTTGTGTGCAGGAGTTATTAATTGTCCCAGATCCTAGCGCAAAGAGTCACTTGCTTGCACCTGCACCTCAATGATCCATAGCTATGTAAAAATATAGGATATAAAAGAAAATTAGTAATCTTTTTTTCTATACTAAGTATTTGGGCGTCTATTAAATGTTGAGACTTTAATACTAGAATTTTGGTATTTTGAATGAGTATGATTTGGCGGACTTTGACGCAATGATATTGAAACACAATTTAAATTTTCCTAAGCTACAAAGTGTGTTGAGGTCGTTCGGGAGGATGTTCCCACTAACTGGTGACTTTCCAAATTGTCACACTTTTCTTGTGGATGTGATTCATATCATGAGTTCCAACCAAATTTTGGTGTCTATAAATACCCCCCCTACAAAGCTTGTCAGCGTGTAGACTCGATAAACTTGAATACAAGACTTGAAGTACCCTTAATATAGAGTTTCAGTCTTTTGCGGTTGTGGATTCAGATTTGCATTTGATTTGTAGAGAGAAGATGAAGGGGTAAATTGGGT